>CAXKVI010000225.1:0-78457 GCA_964058755.1 Campiglossa producta
AATTTTGTACTTCGTATAAGAATATTCGGTATTACCGTACTTTCCGTGACAAAAATTTGGGCTTGATTTAAGTACAAAATTCTTGTTTTTTTCTAAGTGTAAGACTGCAAGGCACGTAGGGCGGCCTGACTATCATAACTGTGGCGACCTGAGTGACATAATGTAGATTCGCCTATAGGATAGTCTTCTTCGAAGGCATTCTCTGCCACATAATTCTATTTCATGGATTTCCGCTTGAAAGATAGTGAGGTAGTTACCCCGGAGACGGGTTGTTCGGAATTCCAATGAAAACTAAGAAAGCAAAGCCTCGGATGAGAACTCCCTTTAATGTTGACAGGAAAGACGACCAGCGGACCTTGTGACTTACACTACAGTGACCAGACACGCAGCAAATCGCGTGGTGTAGGATTCGTGGTGGGAAAGAGACTCCGCCGCCAAGTACTAGCGTTCACCCCTGTGGATGAGCGTCTCGCTCCGATTCGTATCAAGGCGAGGTTTTTCAACATAACATTTATCTGCGCCTATACGCCGACTGAGGAGAAAGACGACGCAGAGCAGGACTCCTTCTACGATCAACTTGAACTGACCTATGATCGCTGCCCCCAACATGATATCAAAATCGTGCTAGGCGACTTTAATGACCTGGCTGTTCCCTGATCAAAGAACAAGAAACCAGATTGATCATGTCATGATCGACGGCAGAAACTGCTCCACCGTTCTGGACGTGCGTGCCCTACGTGGTCCCAATATCGACTCGGACCATTATCTTGTTGCAGCCAAGATACGCACACGCCTCTGTGCAGAGAAAAAAGTACGCACAGTAGCGGAAAGAAAGTTTGACGTCGAGAAGCTGCGCACGACACAGACAGCTGATAATTTTTCCACTCGATTCTCACACCTGCTATCGGAGAGCAATTTTCGACCTAACAATGTAACCGCTCATTGCGTACCGCCGCTGAGGACACTATAGGGTTCCAGCGAGCCTCAAAGAACAATTGGTACGATGAGGAATGTAGCACTGCCTCGGATAAAAAGGCCGCTGCCTACAGGGAGACGTTGCGAACGGGCGCAACCCGCAGTGTATGGAAACGATATCGTGAGACGAAGAAGGAAGAGAGGCGCATTTTCAGAAAAAAGAAACGTGAGGCAGAAAGGAGTGAGTGTAAGGAGATTTTGATGCGGGCTGACAGGAATGATGCCCGAAAATTCTATGAAAAGATCCGGCGGATGACGGAAGGTTTTAAGACCGGGGGCAAGTTCCTGTAAGGACAATAAGGGCGACCTGGTAACCGACGTACGGAGTGTACTTAAATTATGGAGGGAGCATTTCTCCTCACTGCTAAATTGCGAGGGGGCGTCGAACACGATACCTCAATCCCTGACTTTGGAAAAGTCGTCCCACCACCTGACTATAATGAAGTGAGGATAGCTATATCCTGGCTCAAAAACAACAAAGCGCCTGGAAAAGACGGACTACCCGCCGAGCTGGTCAAACACGGGGGCGAAGAGCTGGTAAAAAGCATGCATCAGCGGTTATGCAGAATATGGTCAGACGCGTGCATGCCTCCGGATTGGAATTTAAGTGTGCTCTGCCCAATCCACAAGAAAGACGATCCCGCTAACCGCACCAACTACCACGGAATCAGTTTTCTTAATATCGCATATAAGCTTCTTTCTAGCGTATTGTGTGAAAGACTGAAGCCCATCGTAGACGAACTGATTGGACCTTATCAGTGTGGCTTTAGACCTGGTAAGTCTACCATAGACCAGATTTTCACGATACGCCAAATCCTGGAGAAGACCAATGATAAAAGAATCGACACACACCTCTCTTTGTTAATTTTAAAGCCGCTTTTGACAGCGCAAAAAGGAGTTGCCTGTATGCCGCTATGTCCGAATTTGACTTCCCTGCAAAGCTTATACTTTTCCAAATGACGTCGAGCAATACCAACAGCTCCGTCAGAATCGGGAAGGACCTCTCTGAGCCATTTGAAACCAAACGAGGCTTCAGACAGGCGACACCCTTTCGTGCGATTTCTTCAACCTGATGCTAGAGAAGATAATTCGAGCAGCAGAGCTAAACCGCAATGGTACAATATTTTACAAGAGCATGCAATTGCTGGCGTATGCCGATGATATTGATATCATTGGCCTTAACAACCACGCCGTATGCGCTGCCTTCTCTGGACTGGAAAAAAGTGGGTCACCAAAGAAAGAATCGGAGCACCTGCGCCTTGGCAGCTAAGTCACGTTGATAGCTACACATTTGAAACGGGGAGGGACTTCGTCTATTTGGGAATCACTCTTGCCAACAAGTGTTACTTTGTACTAAGTATGCAATTGAGAAGTAAAGTCCTCTCTCGACAAACAAAGATCACGCTCTATAAGTCTCTCATCATACCAGTCCTGATGTACGGCTCAGAATCATGGACAGTATCAAGAGAAGATGAGATGGCCCTTGGAGTATTTGAGAGAAAAGTTCTCCGGAAGATTTATGGTCCTTCCCGGAAACAACAAGTGGAGGATGACTTGAACTCCCTTGGGGTTTCCAATTGGCGCCAAGTATCGCTAAGAAGGAATGACTGGCGTGCTTTGATACGAAACGGCCAAAATCGCCTAGGCGGTTAAGCGTCAATAAATGACGCAAGCCAATATTAGATTAGTTACCCATCGGTACCGATTTTTTGTAATTTGGTCCATAGATACCAGCTCCCGTTTTAGCATCTTCCAGCTTCGATCCATCCGTATACCAAATCTCGAATCAGATTTCGCATGATCCTGAGCGTAGGAGTTTTTGCAACACTTACTTGCAATATGGGACTATATATGAAACTCTTGACTATCTTCATATGTCCTGTCATATTTCCGATTTTTAGATCGGAAATGTTTTGAAGTCTTAATGCAGCAAGTGTGACTTCCTTCTCTATCAGAATAGGGAAAGGAGGTATTCCCACAAGGGCACTTAAAGCATCAGCAGGGCACGTTCTCATTGCACCTGTTATACCGACACAGTTTCCGCTGTTCTTTGAGCAGTCTTAGGCCACCAGACTAGAGATGCGTAGGTGACTATTGGCTTTACTACTCTATTAAATGACCAGTACGTCATTTTGGGAGACAGCCCCCATGTTTTGCCATAAAGTCTAGTACAGGCGAAAAAGGCCCTCGCCTTCAAATGGGCATTCCGGTTCTCCCCAAGAATACAGAAAACAAAAATTCAGAAACACAATTTTTTTGAGAAAACATTATTGCGAACCCTTTTTTCAGAAAGCCAAAATTCAGAAGTTAAAACTCAGAAGTCAAAATTCAGAAGTGAAAATTCAGACGTAAAAATTCAGAAATCAAAAATTCATAAAATTTTGCGGAAAATTTAATGTTTTTTCTGCCGTCTGATTACTTTCCCAATTTTGACTTCTGAATTTTTACTTCGTAATTTTTACTTCTACATTCTTTTTTTTTCAGCCGTCTGATAGCTTTCTAAAAACTCCAATAACACCCGCGGAAGGAAACAGTGCCCGCGGGCCCATTCGAAGTGCGTTTGGAACACACCCAAACATATTTAATTTTATAAATAAAATGAAAAACGAACAGGCCTTAACTGACACAAAACTTCAGTAATTTTCAGCTGGACGTGAACCATGTCCAAAACGCTAAAAGAATTATAAAGATTTCGACTATCGTTTGAGTAGTATTGTCGCTTCATTTGAAAACGATAGACGAGAAAGCGATTTAATTAGCTTTATGCTTGCCATTGCACATAATTTAAAATTCTAAGTTATACTATTTTTTATACATATGTATATATGTACAATGTATATATCTTGACAAAAAATAAAAGTTTGTGAATTTTTTATTCATTTTTCTGTTAAGTGTTTTCTGAATTTTTTATTCTGAATTTTTCATTAGGGGTCTTCTCTCTAAATTTTTTTCATAAAAAATACAGGAAATTTACACACTATTGTCAAATTGGAAAATTTTCTTTCAAAATTTTTTTCATGAAACATCAAAAGCGTGTGTTTTTTGTTCTTGCATTTTTCAATTTTGACAATAGTGTGTTAATTTTTTGTTTTTCATGGAAAAAATTTAGAGAGAATACCCCTATTCTGATTTGTTGTTTCTGAAAAAAGTTTTCTGAATTTTTCATTCTGACTTTTTGTTTCTGAAAAGTTTTTTCCGGACTTTTTCATTCTGACTTTTTGTTTCTGAAAAGTGTTTTCTGAATAAATTTTTCTGAAAAACAGAATTTCTGAGTTTTTTCTTTCTGAATTTATGGGGGGCACCGGGCATTCCATGTGAGGGTTTTGTCCAATGTTACTCCTAGGTATTTTACTTCCGTCGAAAAACCTATGCGGCTGCCTCCTGTCGTTGTTGTTGTTGCAGCCATACTTTGCTTTGTCTAGTCGGAAAATCCACTTATAAAAAGTTACGTGACAGACCAGACAGGAGTTGTACGGGTGTTGACAGTTCTTTGCCGGATGAATCCGGTACTCCCTTGCGGTAGTGCCTTGGGAACGATTTCGTGTATTTTAGTCGCCTATCACGACCGGCATACCTACCTCGGGCATATTATAAACCCCTAACCCTAGGTACGACTCTAACATAGACAGCTTTCTTCGCCTGCCTCCTGAAAGGCACCAAGACTGTTTTAGTTGGGTTAATAGATAATCCTTTGTTAGCACACCATATTTCAATGATGCGCAGGGCTTGTTCCATGCGATAGGATATTGTTTCTTCATGCATTCCTGTTACGCAGACTACTAAGTCATCTGCATAACCCTGTACGTCAAAGATATTGCCCTTCAAAATGTGAAGAAGCTCGTCAATGACTAGAGTTCACAGTAGAGGAGAAAGTACACCTCCTTGAGGGCATCCTCTTGTGGCCACGATTGAGCCAGCACTCCCCCCTAGCTCAAAGCTGATAGGGATAGAGTTAGGGATAGGAATAAGAATGGACGATAGAGGGATGGGGATAAGAATGCAGGCATACCAACTTTTGGCAGGACAACGTCTGCCAGGTCTGCTAGTATTGTTATACATACATTTAGGTACATATTATTTTATTACAAAACTAGCTGTCCTGCCACAAATTTACTTCCCTGTATGTTTCTCTAACCCGATCCCTATCCCTATCTCTACGCCCATCATGTCTAGCAGGGTTTATATTTATTTATTTACATATATATAGTGACTTGTGTCCTATTGTGGCCGGAGTGTTCCGAAAAGAAAGTGCACACAGATTTTGAACTATATCTCGGGCGGAATATGTTGGATTTAACTTTTGTTTTCTCTATATTAATTTTCAGGATATTTCACAGAATATCGAAAAAAGCTTTCACTTTAAACTAGTTTAAATAAGTTTATTGCGATTTTTTAGCTTGAATCTATTTTTTATGATATTGTGACGAATTCGATGATTCCTTGATTATTTTCCCTGAGTTCGATCACTGTACGTTAAATAAAACACTCCGATTCTGCTTAATAAGTAGTACGCTTTATTCAGTACTAAAAACCGTAGTACAATATCGCGGGTTAATTCACTGTTCAGTACTTCACTGTACAACACTTCAAAATAAACTGATTGATATGCGTTGTCTTTGCGCGGTTTATATACCCTAGCAGACAGCAGCTTCACAACCTAGAAATGTCTACACATTTCTGGTTTATTCGTGCAACAGTGTTCTCGAAGCGTTTATCTATCGTCATATCCTCTTTGTGCTACATTCGCAAAACACGTTTTGTTGGAACCTGTATGCGGTAAACAACGTCGTTGATCCGTTTCACAACTCTGTATGGTCCTTCCCAGTTGCACTGAACTTTGGGAGACACACTTTTCCTCCGTCGTGGCCTGTTAAGGAATACTAAATCTCCTTCCAGAAACCCTTCTGTTTCCATTGCTTTGTCGTACCTGGTTTTCATGTTTTTGCTTATAGTTCTGGGGAATGGACCAGCTTCATCCAAGGCAATCCTCTCAACCGGTGCATCTGAGTTGCACTGCCTCCTTCGACCATGACTCGTGGACCTCAGCACCTTTGCTTTGTTGCACTCATCGCATTTGGCAATCCACTCCTTTACCGACTGACCGTAACCAACCCAATAAAATGTCTGCTTAATCCTCTCCAAGGTCTTCTTGACTCCTAGATGACCTCCACTTGGATCGTTATGCATTTCCCCGATAACATCAGACACCCGCTTCCTTGGAACAACTATAAGCTTCCGAGCGCATTGACCATCCTCACTCTCCCATATTCGATGCAAACAACCGGATACCATTCGTAAACTGTTCCATTGTGCCCAATATGACTTGGCAACTGGACTCGCCACTGACATTTCTTTTCTGGCTGGTCGTTTGTTTCGCTCAAGCCCTCGGATCACGCATGCCAGATCTGAATCTTCCTGTTGACTTCTCCAAATATTCTCAAGTAGGCATTTGTCTATCGAAGCCATTGGTCGAGGAGGTACCTTTGCATTTCGAGTGTCCTTGTGCTTCATCTCTAATGAAACTCCTTTGGTGTAATACCCAATGTTGTGTCCAAAGATCAGAGGTACTTCTTGGCCATTGTATCTCATAACTCTATTTCTCAGGTTCATGTGAATGTCTCTCACAGCCAAGAAGTCGACGCCAATGATGACTTCGTCCACAATATCTGCCACTAAGAAGTTGTGGTATGTAGTCGCATTCCCAATCGCAACTTTGCACCGCACTTCTCCATGAACCAGCTTACTTTCACCAGTTACTGTCCGCAACTTTGCATCCTGCAATGGTCGTACTCTCTTTTGGACCAAGTCACTTCTAATGATGGAATGAGATGCGACAGTATCCACAGTGAATAACCGCTCTTTTCCGTCCAAGAAACCTCTAACAGTAACAGTACTTGCTTTCCCTCCGACCTGCGACACAGAAACTATAGGGCATTCATCTTGGTCATCTCCTCCAGCGTTACCCTTACGTCCACAAGCATTGCCGAAGTCTCTGGAGCCGATGTTGCAATGACGCACGATATGGCCAGATTTCCCGCACTTGAAGCATTTAATAGCTGCTTAATTTTTCCGTTGCTTTCCGTTCAATGCTTCTAGTATTGCGTCCACCCACTCTGGTCGTTCTACTTCCACATTGTGAACCTTCTTATCTGGTTTGCATAAAAGCTAGGCTGTCTCTTGTAATAAAGCGTGTGATACCGTCTCTGCGAATGTACTTTTGGGGTTTGCATATGCGGCTCGCTTCGTGTCTACATCCATTATTCCATTTATGAATCTTTGGATCTTTACCCTCTCGATGTATTCCACGGGGCATCTGCGTTCGCCAAATGAGCTAACCTCTCAATGTCCCATGCAAATTCCTGCAATGTCTCGTTAGCCTTCTGGAAGCGATTCTGTAGCTCCATTTGAAATATCTGCCTCCTATGCTCGCTACCGTAACGTCTCTCCACAGCACCCATCAATGCTTCATAGTTGTTTCTTTCGCCATCAGGAATTGTCTGTAAGATTTCGGCTGCCGGTCCTTTCAATGTTACGAAGAGTGCAGCGACTTTCTCTTCAGCGCCCCAGTTGTTCACAGCTGCTGTCTTCTCAAATTGTAGCTTAAATACCTGGAAAGGAACAGAACCGTCAAATGATGGGGTTTTTACCTTGGGTACGCTTGTGGAAACACTTGGACGATTCATCTGCAACTCCTGGATACGACTTCTTAACGCATCCACCTCGGCTTCGACTTTCTCCTCAAGCTGCATTAGTTTCTCGTCCATGCGCGCCTCTAGTTTTGAGGACATACGTGCTTCCTGTTCCTCTAGTTGTGTAGACAACTGCAATATTTGAGATGCCATGTGCGCCTTCGTTTCTTCCCACTGAGATGCCAAGCGTGTCTCTTGTTGTTCCAACTGAGATGCCATGTGTGTCTTCTGTTCCTCCAACTTTGATGCCATGCGTGTCTCTTGTTGTTCGAACTGAGATGCCATGCGTGTCTCTTGTTGTTCCAACTGAGATGCCATGCAAGTTTTCTGTTCTTCAAACTTTGATGTTATATTCGTCGACATCTGAGCCAATACAGCCAACAGCGAGTTTGTGTCCACATTTGTTACTGAATCCGGAGTATCCTTTTGCTCTTCTATTTTCGTCGCTCCCTCTTCCGAAAGCTGAAAAACATAATCGTCAACGTTGATTCCTTCCGCTTCCATAGCCTCGCGTAGACGTGATTGTAGCTCTGGCTTATTGCCTGTTGTTACCATTCCACGTTTCTCCAACTCGTTTTTGAGTTGTTGGATCTTCAAGTCATTAAACTTTGCCATATCCTTGTTACCTTTACAATGTCCTTGTTATCCTTTTCAATGTCCTTGTATTTATTTAACAATACCGCTTCTGACACCAATTGTGACGAATTCGATGATTCCTTGATTATTTTCTCTGAGTTCGATCACTGTACGTTAAATAAAACACTCCGATTCTGCTTAATAAGTAGTACGCTTTATTCAGTACTAAAAACCGTAGTACAATATCGCGGGTTAATTCACTGTTCAGTACTTCACTGTACAACACTTCAAAATAAACTGATTGATATGCGTTGTCTTTGCGCGGTTTATATACCCTAGCAGACAGCAGCTTCACAACCTAGAAATGTCTACACATTTCTGGTTTATTCGTGCAACAGTGTTCTCGAAGCGTTTATCTATCGTCATCTCCTCTTTGTGCTACATTCGCAAACACGTGAGCTACCTCTCCCTCTCTCGCTCTCACGTCATGTATCATTGTCTATGTAAACAGCTGTAGTTGTGGTAGTGACGCTAGTGGTGGAAATACACTAATGCTGGATGATGACCGATTCTTGATGACATTCGCCACAATATGTACAGTGGTGTTGATGATCATATTACCCGCAGTTTTGCAAATACCCTGCAGCGAAATACCAAACTAGTCAGACAAATACTAGTATACAACTATAATTTTCTGGCATAACTCATAATAGTCAGGAAATATCCATTTCATTCTAGTATGCAACTAGAATTTTCTGCCTGAATTCATACTAGTCAGGAAAAATTTATTTCATACTAGTTTACGACTAGATTTTTCTGGATGAACTCATACTAGTCAGGAAATATCAATTTAATACTAGTATACAACTAGAATTTTCTAGCAGAATTCATACTAGTCAGGAAATATCCATTCCATACTAGTATACAACTAGATTTTTCTGGATGAAATTATACCAGTTAAAAAATACAAAATTCATTCGTTTCGTTGTCTCTTATAATTCAGAGATGCTTTTTCGTGAAATGGTACATACAAATAGTCGCTGCTTTCTTAAGAAGAAACATGAAAATAAAGTCAAATGATAAAATGAAGGGTAAGCCAGGAAAATTCTGGTTGAAATCATACTAGTCTAGGTTCGAAGCGTTTTGGACTAGTATGGGAATAGTATATTTCATACCAGTCCTTTTTGGACTAGTATGTGGACTAGTTAATTTTATGGAAATTATACTAGTCCAGGTTGAACTAGTATGGAACTGGTATTTTACAACTAGTATGAAACTGGTATTTCCTGACTAGTGGATAACTGGTACATTCTGGTCGAAATCTGACAATTGACATCTCGTAGGACATCAACACGTAAAAAATACCAGTTGTTTATATGGAAGAAAGACAGAACACTGACTAGTTTAGCCCGGTGCACCAACTAGTTGTAAAGTAGTTTTCAACTAGTTGCTTTCGCTGCAGGGATAATTCTCAACCTTTTGTAGTTATTTGCTTCTTTGCCATTCTTTAATCAATCCATTTCGGCTACAGCCTAGTTTCATCCACTGCGTCCAGTTCCGACGCATTCTTAACATTTTCATATTTTTCCACATATCTGATATTATTTTGTTTTCATGGGTCAACGGTAGGTTTAACATAATGAGAGTTGCCGAAATCAGTCTAACATATTGCAGACTAAGTTTACTTCCTGTAGATGTGTATAAGCCGCTTTCTGAGACAATCCTTCACATAAATTTCTCGGTTAATTAGGGCGGTTTTCAAAAATTTTTTAAATTTCTGGTAGGTAGTTAATTATCACTTACATTATAAACTTTGCGTGGAGTTAAAATTAAAGTGCCAGAAGCACATTTGAGTCCAATTTGGCAAAATTTTCGTATCCATTGTAATGCAATAAATTTGTTTTAGGCAAATACGGTAGCATATTTTTGTGTGCTTGTGTTTTTCAGCTGCTTTTTGTTTTCCGCTTTTCATCGATTTCTGCCGCTTTTTGTTCATCTAAACTTTTGCTGGAATTGTAATACCTGTGCCACTTTTTTCTGCCAAAAAGGGCACAGCCATACATTTTTTTCGTTGTATAAATATATTATTTGTTCGTGCAATTTCGCAGTTTTCGGCAAACTTTTTCTTGCTACTTTTTGGCAAATCTTAAAAAATACAAAAAAAAGCATTTTTTGCGAAAAAAAAATTTACTGCATATGGCAACACTCTCCTTTTAGTTAGTTTTTCTGCGGCATATACGGTTTTTTGACTATTTTTGTACACCTATTTTTTCGATCGCTCTCTTTTATTCGCAACATGTTCCCAACCCAATAACCTCCAAGACTAAAGATCTATTCTCCAAGGCCCACTTGACTCGTAGGCATATGAATAATTTTAATAAAGTTCATAGGTTGCTAGAAAATGGATGCAGAAAGTGTGCACTTTCTCTTCGGACCACTCCTTAGTACAAATACGAAGTAGATTTCAGTTTACAAAAACAAATTTTAATGTAAAAACCTAAGGATATGTTGCTGTTGTGGAGTGTAATGGGGTGTGGTTGTACAGTTGGGCAGCAGCTGCAGCTGTGCGACCTTGCTTAATTATGACTCTTGCGTCCTCGTTAGTGCACCCTGGGCAACGTGAACTATTTATGCTCGCGGCAGAAGGAGAGGGAGCCCCGGTGGGGCCACTCTGGCATAATTGGTTTAAGGGCTCACCGAGGTCTTTTTTGCATCGTCTGTTCACCACGTGGTTCGGCTGCAAGCGGGTGTCTGTCTTGTAGCAACCCTGCAGCGAAACCTCAAACTAGTCAGAAAACTACTAGTATACAACTATAATTTTCTGGCAGAACTCATACTAGTCAGGAAATATCCATTTCATACTAGTATACAACTATAACTTTCTGGTAGAACTTATTCTAGTCAGGGAATATCCATTTCATACCAGAATACAACTATAATTTTCTGGCTGAATTCATACTAGTCAGGAAATATCCATTTCATACTAGTATACAACTATAACTTTCTCGTAGAACTCATACTAGTCAGGAAATATCCATTTCATACCAGTATACAACTAGAATTTTTTGTCTGAATTCATACTAGTCAGGAAATATCCATTTCATTTCTAGTAGTATACTGTAATGTAACTGGCTGTTGGGGCAAGGCAACGGTGGCAAGTGGCATGGTGGCATCCCGCTAGCTCGTCGGTTGGGGTGAGTTTTTGCTCACCAGCCTTGCCTGCAGCTACACAAACAAAAAAAGGGTACATGCCTGGGCGATGTCTAACTAAGAGAAAGGGAAAGAAGAAGACAGAGGCCTGTCCATGTCAGGTGGAGTCATCCCGCCCCTCTCGTCCATACATCATGAACGACCCTGGACTCCACTTTGACTCCGCTCACCGAGTGGAGTCCCCTTGTCCTGACACTAGTCTGTCCGTTAGTTACTGTCCCATGTTCCTACCTAGTCCTGTCTGTCGAAGTCGCCCACATTCACGTCCCATCTAATGCACCAGTGCAACACCCACACCAATTGAACGCTAACCTAGCCTGACATGGTGATTATGCTTCACCTCATAAAAAAAGGAAACATAACTAGACAAATCGAATAGAATTTCGTTTCAAATTTTAACAATGGTGATTTATTCTTAAACTTTGTAAAAAGGGAAAAAGTGGATAGAAATTAAAGTAAGAGTTAAATGTCTAAACTTAATTTACAGCAATTCAAAATAAAAAAAAACTCATCAATCTTAGATACTATCTTATAGCTAGAAGGCGAATTCATTCAACAGCTTACAATATAAATCAAGTAAATATAACCCAAAAGAACTAAAAAAATCGAAAGGCTTCACTTAAATAAAAATTAAACAACAGAAAAATATAAAAAAATTAGCTTTTTATGAAAAAAATCAAGTAAATATAACCCAAAAGAACTAAAAAAATCGAAAGGCTTCACTTAAATAAAAATAAAACAACAGAAAAATATAAAAAAATTAGCTTTTTATGAAAAAAAAAGGTTATGTAACTGACTTATCGGACCACCACTGTCCTCCAAATAACTTTTTCCTCACTTAGCTTCCAATATTTTAAATTGTCTTTATATACGTATTAGAGCGAGATCCCAGGGCCGCCAGACATCACTTATTTTCTGATGGATGAAAACAATACTGCTGGATAGTCATCCCCGAAACTAGAACGAATGTGAAAATTTCAAAGCTGTACCTAGGTCTTGGGCCTAGATATCGGGGATCAAAGTCGCAAAAAAATGATCCTAACTTCACTTATTTTCTGATGGATGATTTTCACATATTTGTCGTAGATTACCACCCCGCGTCAGTATCAAGTGTTGTTAGACCCATACCATGGTCTATGCTCCAGCCAGACACCCTAAGTTCGCGGATTTTCCTATGAAAATTAATTCCGTTTTAACAATTTAACAGATTTGGCCAACTTTGGCTGCTTCTAACTACCCAATTTTTCCCCATTTTTAGATGAACACTACCGTCAAGTATTATCACGCATTTTGAGACATCGTCCCATGGCAAAAACTTCAGCCAGACACCTCAAAACTCGGGAATTTTCATAATTCTCACTGCGCTTTCACAGGTTTGAACGGATTGGTCACACTTTGGCAGCTTTTAAATATCGGATCTTTACACATGGGTCACAGAACACTACCCTTAAGTAGAATCAGCCATTTCCAGGCATCATCCCATGACAAAAACTTCAGCCAGACACCTCAAAGTTCTGGAACTTTTCTTTTCCAATTACTTTGCTTTCTCTTGTTCAATCAAGTTTGTCCAACTTTTACTGCTTTTAAATGACGGATCTTTACACATGTGTTGTAGGACACTACCCTCAAATAATATCAAGTATTCTTAGACTTCGTCCCATGGCAAAAACTTCAGCCAAACACCTCAAAACTCGGGAAATTTCGTAATTCTTACATCGATTTAACTTGTTTAAGCGAGTTTGTTCAACTTTGGCTATATTAAAATGGCGGATCTTTGCTCATGTGTCGTAAAACACTAACCCTAAGTAGTACCAGGCATTCCAGACTTCATCCCATGAAAAAAACTGCAGCCAGACACCTCAAAGCACAGGGACTTTTCATCATTTTTAATGCGCTTAGACATGTTTAAGTGGGTTTAAACAACTTTGCCTGCTTTTAAATGGCGGATCGTTACACATGTGTCGCACAACACTACCCTTAATTGGTATCAGTAATTTTTTGACTTCGCCCCATGACAAAAACTTCAGCCAGACACCCCAAAACTGAGGAATTTTCCTAATTTTTACTGCGCGTTCACATGTTTGAGCGGGTTGGTCCCACTTTGGCTGATTTTAAAGGGCAGATCTTTTCACATGTGTCGTAGAAGACTACCCTTAACTGGTATCGGGCATTTTTAGACTTCGGCCCATGACAAAAACTTCAGCCAGACACCCCAAAACTGAGGAATTTTCCTGCGCGTTCTCATGTTTGAGCGGGTTGGTCCCACTTTGGCTGCTTTTAAAGGGCAGATCTTTTCTATGTGTCGTAGAAGACTACCCTTAAGTGGTATCAGGCATTTTTAGGTTTCTTCTCATGAAAAAAACTTCAGCCAGACACCTCAAAACTGAGGAATTTTCATAATTCTTACTGCGCTTTCACATTTTGGAGCGGGTTGGTCCCACTTTGGCTGCTTTTAAATAGCGGATCTTACACACGTGTCACAGAATACTAACCGCAAGTAGTATCAGGCATTTTTAGGGTTCTTCTCATGAAAAAAACTTCAGCCAGACACCCCAAAACTGAGGAATTTTCATAATTCTTACTACGCTTTCACATGTTTGAGCGGGTTGTCCAAATTTGCTTGATGATGTCCTATAGAGATCAATTGTACCCATTTTTGTCATGGGATGAAGTCTAAAAATGCCCGATACCACTTAAGGGTAGTCTTCTACGACACATGTGAAAAGATCTGCCCTTTAAGCAGCCAAAGTGGGACCAACCCGCTCAAACATGTGAACGCGCAGTAAGAATTATGAAAATTCCTCAGTTTTGGGGTTGTGGCAGCACGGCCGCATGCAACTCTGTCAATCATTCGTTACTTTGTCTTTCTTTGTATCTGTCATTCTACAATTTGTCAATATGTATCTATGTATGTAAATCTGTTAGCCGCGATCGTTTCTTGTCATTCGCTGAAAATAAGCCGGACGAGACGCAACCGCGGTAAGTTGATTCCATTTAATATTTTATTTGAGATTCAATGTGCTAATAATGTTCATTTACTTATGTAGAAATAAACACACGTCAAACACACGTCACACACACGCCACACAAGCAATACCACATCGCACACCACAAGTGCAATCAAAATCAATAAATGTAGCGTACACCTACGCATAAAGTTGAAAGCATTGTGTTAAATTTCAAGTACTCGTCCGAGCCTCAGCGGTCACATCTTTATTTCGCGAAATGGCAAATCTTTTTCGCGATGCAACTTTAGTCAACAATGCATCTTTATTTGTAAAGCGTTTTAGTTTGTCATGCGGCCAATTTCATGAGGAAATAATACAACCACGAGGATATCAGCCTTCGTCAGTACAATTTGCTGTATATATACATCGACTGGAAGTGATACACCGTTACCGACGTGTTTGCATGCTGTCTCTACAAGTAGATATATATTTTTCGCCATATTAAATGTATATTTATGTTGCTTTATAGCAGCCTGCTAAATTTTGTTATATTCATTTATTCATCGATATGCCATTTAATCTACCACGCACACTGGTACGGAGGAAAAGCCCACAGAAACACAAAATACAGCAATGGGTAGCGACGAAGGCAGTAAGGGTGATCAACAGGTTGAGCAAAATAGGGAACAGGTTGAGGAAGTAGTTGGTACAGTTAATGAAAGCCAACAACATGACGAGGGTGGTGCCAAACCGGTCGAAGAACAAAGCAACGTTATTTCTGCGCTCCAAAAACAAATTGCAGCATTGGAATGTGCTTTGAAAAAGGTACATAGTAAGGCAAAGGAGAGTGAGGCGCAAAACTGCCAACTAAAATTGGCGCTTAAAAACCATTCAACGATAGTTTCTACTTCGGGTGCCTTCTCTTCAGCCGCTGCTGACGATTCAACCAGTGCTGGCGCTTCAGCCTCTGCCGGCGTTTCAACTGCTGCTGACGTTTCAGCCGCTGTCGCCAGCTTCGCTTCGCCAAACACCGCAGCCTCTGCTGAGGCTACCCTTTGCTCAATACAGTCAACGTATTCTGCCGCGCCTGCTTCCGCTGCCTTAGCGGGCGCTCGTAATGTAATACCAACTACCTCCGTGCCGGGTGCTACTGCCCCATCCACATTTGCCGGCGTTGCAGGCAATGCCATGTTAGGCGCTACAAATGCCAGCGCCACGTTCGCCAACCTAGCCTACAATGTCATGTCACGCGCTGCGAATGCTAGCGCCTGCTTCGCCAATCTAGCCGGCGATTCTTATAATGCCTTGTCACGCGCTCCTACTGTCAGCGCTACTCCAACAGCCATCGCCAACCATGCCGGTGATAATTGCAATTTATTAACAGGTGCTACAAATGCCAGCGCCACATTCGCTATCCTTGTCAGCGAGCCCTACTATGCCATGCCGCGCGCCTGCGACGCCACCGCCCATGCAGCCAGGTTCGCCAACTACGCCGGCGCTCCTTCTAGAGTCATGTCAAGCTCATCCGTCGCCAGCGCCAATCCAGTTGCTTTCGCCAATTTTGCTGGCGCCTCGTACAACACTATGCCAAACGCCGTCGCTAATTCCGCGACCACTTACTTAATGCAAAACGCCGTCGCCAACTCCAACCGCGCGGCACCCTGCGCGATCGGCCTATCATCCATCAGCAGTGTACAACGCGCCCATAGTTTCAACCCCTGCCATATCATCCCCATATGCCAACGCAAACAACGCGCTGCCATTGTCGTACGCCAATCGCCCCACTAGCATGCCGTCTAGTGTAATGTTTCCAAGGAAGCTCCAAGATTTGCCGGAGTTCAGTGGACTAGCTGAAGATTGGCCACTTTTAATCAACGCGTTTATAGAGTCAACGTTGGCATATGGGTATTCAAGGTTGGAGAACAATCAACGTCTTCAAAAATGTTTGAAGGGTGAAGCTAGGGAGTGTGTAAAATCGCTGTTGATATACCCCGACAACATCGAGCAGCTTCGTTTCAGGTTCGGTCGTCCAGAGCAGCTGATCCAAAAGCTGTGGTGAAAGATATTAGTCCGATAACGGAGAGCGGAGTTGTAAAGTTAATACCATTTGCTACAAAGGTAAATAATTTGTCTGCGTTTTTACAGTCGGCTGGAGGTCATCAACATCTAGCCAATCCAACTTTGATTTCCGAGCTGGTCAACAAGTTGCCAATGTCAAAGCGAATTGAATGGGCGCGCTACTCATCTGCTATACAACCATATCCAACAGTAGCACATTTTAGTACGTGGCTGAACGAAATTGCCAATTTGATATGCAGGGTACTCGAGCAAGAACAGCGAGAGCCAAAACGTCGTGTGGTACTACATGCCGCGGAGGAGCAGCCAGCTCCTACATTAACGTGCGTAATGTGCTCAGATCGTCACAAGCTTCAAGGATTCAAGCGCTTTCAGAATGCGAGCGTGGCGGATAGGTGGAAGTTTGTGAAAAGCCAGCACTTATGTTTTGGATGCCTAGCCAAGGGTAATTCATCCCGTGAGTGTCGACGACGCAAAGTTTGCTCCATTAACGACTGCAAGAGAGCACATAACAAGCTTCTTCACGATTCGTCGCCTGTAAAACGCCATATAGAGAAGTCAACTGCAAACACACAAGAGTGTCTTGCCTCAAAGCCAGCGTCGGTCTTAAGCTGCGTCGCCAACGCAAAGTCAAGTAAACTCCTTTTTCGCCTTCTGCCCATAACGTTGTATAACAATTCGAAAACAGCTGATACATACGCTTTATTCGATGAGGGTTCTTCGGTGACTATGATCGATTGCTCAATAGTTGAAGAGTTAGGTCTAAAAGGTGAAGAGCGAAGCCTAAACGGCAGTTGGTTCGGTGGCCACAAGGCACAACAGCCTGCCACGGTGGTAAACATTTCAGTAAGTGCGAGTGGTATGAAGAAGAAGCATACATTTCGAAATGTATATAGTATACGCGATCTATATTTGCCATGCCAGAGTCTGAGTAAGACCGATATTCGCCAGGGTACTAGCCATCAACTCCTGCCACTCCTGCCGTATAATGGCGCTACACCAAAGCTGCTTATAGGGTTGGATAACTGCCACCCAGGTATTCCGAGTGAGATCATGTGGATCAACATCAATGGGCCGTATGCCGCGCATACCGAGTTGGGATGGACCGTATTCGGCCCCTCTACAATACAGTCGCCAGAATCCAGTACAAGTCTTTTCATAGGGCATACATCTGAACAATCAATTGACGTTATGATCGCTGATTATTTTAGTACAGAGGACTTCGGAGTAAGGCCATCGCCGCCAATAGAGGCTACAAGTGACACGCGAGTACGCTCCTTGCTTGCTTCAACCACACGTCGCGTAGATAGGCGATACGAAACCGGTCTGCTTTGGAAGAATGACAATATTAATTTGCCTAAAAGCTACACAGCTGCATATAAACGTTTGGTTGGCATCGAAAGGTGCATGCTGAAGGACGAAGTATTCGCCAAAGCGTATAAGGACATTATGTGCTCCTACGTTATTAAGGATTATGCTCGTAAGCTCATGTTGGAAGAAGCAACACGGAGTTGTCAAAAGACGTGGTACTTGCCACACTTTGGTGTAACTAATCCAAACAAGCCAGGGAAGCTCCGTCTCGTTTTTGATGCCGCCGCCGAATCTCATGGTGTTTCGCTCAACTCCCAGTTACTGAAGGGTCCACAGAAATACCAGCCTCTGCCGTCTGTGCTATTCCACTTCCGCGAAGGAGCAGTGGCAGTATGCGGCGATATAAGGGAGATGTTTCACCAGGTGCGCATACGTGAGCAGGACCGATCTTCACAACGATTCTTGTGGCGTGACGGCGACTTGTCAAAACCGCCAGACGTCTATGAAATGAAGGTAATGACATTTGGCGCGGCTTGTTCGCGATATTAGGTGCATCAGTATTATCAGCAAAGTTATTAGCAGCAACTGTGACAACTTGTTTAGATGATGATGCATTTTCATTATTGCCCATATTGAGAGTGATTTTTTTTACACATAAATCGTCTTGTAGCTCCTTTAGAGCACTTTGCTAAAGTAGACGAATTATACACAGAACAGCAGGTGTCACATTTGAATACGAGGTTTTTGTTAGCTTTTAAGAGTTTTAAACAAGCCGAATTTAGTTTAACACATTTAGGATGAAAGTTGTGTAAACAAAGACCGCAGGCAACAGAATCACCTCCCACACACTGCGCACCGAAATTACTACATAAAGACATCGTAAGAAAAATCATAACGAGAGAGCTAAGCAAAAGCAGATGTCCATGATGTCCATATGAAACCCGGGAACTCTGATACTCATATTGCAGGGAAATTTTAAGGTTTTTGGGCATTCACATTTTACCGATAACTCAGTTATCGATAAATTGATCGAAAAATATCGATGTCCAAATGTAACCTGGGGACTTCCCTTTTCGTTTGATACCCATATTGTAGGGAATATAAAGTTAAACTTAGGGCCTAAAAAAAAGCTCTGAGGCAGGCAAAGAGAGTAACGTGGAGAAACTTCTGCACTGGGGTCGAAAATGTCGACGATACAGCGAGACTTAGACGAGTGCTCTCAAAAACTCCAGCAGCCACAAGCTATTTGCGCAAACCTGACGGATCCTGGACCAGCAAAAAGTAAAACTGGTCCTTTTCACCAACCGCTAACCGTTACCACCGTTAATACTACCAAAGCTGAATGACGTGCGCCTGTGGGCTTTGTCAGCCAAGTTCTTGGGCACAGTTCTGGATAGGAAAGTAACCTGGAAGGAGAATGTTCTTCAGCGCCAGAAGAAAGCGTGTATTGCACTCTACACGTGCAAAAGAGCCATTGGAAAGAAATGGGGGCTCAGCCCCAAAATATGCAAATGGATCTACACTGCAATCATTCGACCAATCATGCTCTATGGAGTTGTGGTATGGTGGCCTGCGCTGAGCAAGGCAACAAACCTTAATATGCTAGGTAAAGTGCACAGATCTTGCATGATCTGTATAAGCGGTGCGTTAAGAACAACGCCCAATGAAGCACTCCAGGCCATTCTTGGCATTTTGCCACTCGATCTGGAAGGGCACCGGGTAGCAGCAGCATCGGCTCTGCGTCTAAGGGAAACGTCCGGCTGGGGCGCAAGCACTACTGGACACGCCTCAGCTGTCGTCGATCTCTACAAGTGATAGCCCAACAGAACCGCGTGAACCTCAGATGGGTCCCGGGGCATAGGGACATTGTAGGGCAGACGAACTTGCGAGGCAGGGCACGACCAAGCAGGTTCTTCGGGATAAAGAGCGCTTAGGTATGCCGTTTGCCACATGCAAGCTTATGCTGAAGGAGTACACACTCCGCCAAGCCAACGAAAGATGGCTGCAATCTCCAGGATGCCAGATACCCAAAGATACCTGGCCGAAATGGGATCATAAAAGATCAAGAAAAAATGTATGCCCTAAGGAGAAGAGAAATCTCCATACTAATAGGCGTATTAACTGGGCACTGCCTCATTGGTAGGCACGCAGAAAGACTAGGTGTGCCCTACCGACGATGCTGTAGGAGTTGTAAGAATGATGAGGAGGAGGAACCGGTGGAGCACCACATCTGCCACGGCCCGGCTTTAAGTGCCGCGAGAATTCGCTTTTTGGGAGTTCCCTTCCTGGTTAGCCTACGCCAGGTCACGGAGCTGGACATAAAGGACCTGATGGCCTTCATCAAGTCATCTAAATGGTTCGAGGAGGAGTAACGGTGTCGGTTTAGGAACGTCAGTCCCGGGATTCTGCTATGTGGAGAATCCCGATAATGCCGGGATTTTCCATATGGCAGGGTCCCGGAACTGACTTTCCTAGTGTTGGTGGTATCACAACGGGCCTTTTAATACTGGCCTAGGTGTGCCTCTGCGGCAGCCACTTGAACCTAACCTAACCTAAGGGAAATTTTAAGGTTTTTGGGCATTTAGTACCCATATTGTAGGGAATTTTTTAGGTTTTTGGGCAATCATATTTTGACCGATAACTCAGTTATCGATAAATTTATCGAAAAATATCGATGTCCAAATGAAACCTGGGGCCTTCGCCTTTCGTTTGATACCCATATTATAGGGACGTTTTACGGTTTTTGTGCCACTGGGGCTTAGCCCGAACGAGAGTCACATACATACAAGCAACCAAGCAAACATAAGTACATACAAGTGAAGCTAATAAAAGCGTGGTAAAAATCGTTGTTGGGTTAACATTAGTGTCAGATCGATTCCCAATTTTTGGCCCATACCGATTTGTCAGCGAAAGTTCGGTAGAAGAGTGGAGAGTCTGGAGGAAGTCGGTTTTCGCAACGGGTCTGATAATAAAGATATCACCATAGAATCATATATTTAACCGTTAAATTTTTATATTCGCATGGACTTAGCACGTTTTCCTTTCGAAAAATTGATTGGTGGACTTAGTACCAATTTAATCACACAAAATAGGTTTGCAATTTACGATGTAGGTGTAGTATATTAACAGTTTCAAAAATAAAGATTTCGAAATGGGATATTTGGGGAAAAATAGCCTTTAAGAAATTTTAATTATAAATTCCAATAGTCTTATAACAAAAAAGTTAATAAAGTGAAAGAAGACCTGTTTAAATTCTCACAACCAACATTAAATATAACCACCCTAATTATATTTTTAAAATAAATGAAAGTCGGAAATTAAAAATTATTATGAGCAATATTTACCATCTTAGGTACTATATAGTTAAAAGTACTTGCAATGTGTATTGCGTTGTCAATTGGAACAATCAATGTTTATTTTGTAACATAATTAAAACAAAGCAATATCCATTATATTGTGACCATTTCGATGATTCTTCGATTACTCTTCTTGTGGTCGATCACTATAAAGTTAAATAAACACTTCGGTTCTGATTAGTAAGAGTTCGCTTTATTCGCTACAACAACCGTAGTACAATTTCATTAGTTAATTCACTTAAGAGTAGTTTATTGTTCAACACTTGAATTAAAACTGATCAACTTGCCTTGTTTGCTTACTGCCTTATAGAGTGATTTTCGATTAAATATACCCACAATGGAAAGTGGTTTTATTCGTAAAATATATTTATTTATGTGTTCTTAATAATTTTCATCTAAAATATAGCTAAATCTTTAACAGAAACCAAATAAATTAGAGTTGAAAAGTTTGTGCAAAATTCAGGAAAAATCGTAAAAAATTGTGAACAAAATCTGTAAAAAGTTCAAATTTTTCCTAAAATTTGGCGAATTTCCCGGAATTTTACACAAGCTTTTTAACTTTTATTTATTTATAAAAAACAGGCGGCCGCCGTGGTGTAGCGGTAGTGTGCTCGGCCTACTACACGAAGTTTTCGTGTATTGCAGTCCGGTAAAAGCAACAATAAAAATTATTTAGAAAAAAAAATTGAAAACCGGGTCGCCCCCTGCAGTTGTTTGGTAAACTCTCCGAGTGTATTTCTGCCATAAAAACCTTCTCAGAAAAAATCCATCTGCTTTCTATTTTATCGAACATCACTCTATAGTCCAACAGGGTGCTGCCTTATGTGGGGTTCATGCTGCATTAAAAATGCAGCATTTTGAGTTTGCGGACATGAGCTTTCGAAAAGCATTCATGCTGTTGCATTTAGTAAACTCACATACTTTACGAATAAAAGAGAATGAAAAAATAAATTTTTTATATTTTGATATATCAAGAACCCAGTACTGCCTACTCAACTTTTTCAGTTCGAATCCCCCCTTTTTTCTTCGAAGATTGCAGGGTTGTTTCTGCATTTAAAGTTGCTTAAGTAGCATTTACCTGTAAAAATCTGTATGGTAAATGCAGAAAGAAATTTCAATTTGGCGATTTTAATCCCCACAAAAAAGCAATAGCTTCTTTGTTTTGAGGAGTATTCTCTGTCCCTTCGAATACTACGGCCTTATCTAACCTCAAATGACTACTTAAATTAGCGCGACGTTTGGATGAAAATCAGTAGGAAATAAAAAATTGTCTCGGCGAGATGACGTTCTACAAATCTCGTCTCTTGCTTAATAGTTCGAGATTATGGAGGTCATTAAAAGCATAGAAGATTACCCTTCACCAAGAGAACAGTTCTAGAGACATTTTTTGCCCTATCCGTTATGACAGCAGGTGGCAAATGAGGTATTTTATACGGGTATGAATTGCTTAAAAGAGATGGCTGATGATATAATGCATCATACATGATTACATCTTGTAGTTTTTAACTCCCTCTAATACTTCAAACGCCTGTTCTCGCATTCTAGTTACACTAATTAGCTCTATCCTTTCAAAGGTATAATTTAAGTGAACTTCAAAATGGATAACATAAAAACTTGCAAAAGAAAAGCAACCATAAAAGCGATGCAAAAGGCCAGATTGTATTGCAAAAATAAAATCTAAAGCAAAACAAAAAATATAACAAAAACAAGTCCTCATATAAATAATTAGATTTTAGCGTACGCTAATGTTTCAAATGCAATTAAGTGCATAATTATCATTATTTTTAACAAACATTAAGACAAAAAAGGAAAACGTATGCCATTTACGTGCTAATGACTTGCATATGCTCTTACATAAGTACATACTTGCATACATATATGAAAATACGTGATCACACTCCAATTACCAAAACGTGTAACAAATCAAACCAAAATGACGTGCAATCATTGAATTTGTTTTATTTTTTATTTTTGTTCATGAGCAAGTTCTATAACAGCTTAACATATTGGCAAACTTGAACTAAGACTATTTTTTTACATTTATTCAGCTGGGCCCGTTATTCCTGCTTAAAATTTTGACTGTACGCGTTATTCGCATGACCAATAGTACACCGATGCACAGTGATTCGACTAGTACAAGCTAGCGCGACAAAAACGACTTTTTGATTTCAAGATTTTTTTGATGCAACATTAAAGAGAATACCTTAATTAAGAGATGTTGTCACACTTTTATTGTTTTCTCTTCTTAACTCTAGAGTAACTGAATTAAGAACATAGGAAATCCTGCAATTTACTCTGCTTTTTTTCGAAAATGACTGTTCAACATTACGCTTAATATCTCATTTAAGTAAGCATTTTTACAAAATATTTTTGATGTTCCGTAAGCTTGGAGTTATACTGAATTTTTTAGTCATAATCTTTTAGGGGTTACACCATTTTTAGTATATTTAAAATGCTGGCCCTAAGAAATTTTCTTCTTTTTTTTATATTTTTAACTTCAGTAGAGAAAAAATCGGAGTACCCCGAAGGTCCCCGGGCCAGATCTTATGAATGTTATAGTCTGAAGTATCTTCTAATAATCAAAGCAAAAAACCATTGCGAATTTTTTGCACATCTATTTTTTTTAATTTTTTTCTTTTTTGATATTAATAGTTTTAGTATGAAACATTCAAAACAATCAAATTAGATAAAAAAAAACGGAAGTCAGAGTGCAACAATTTTCATATGCTGGGATACTGGGAACCTCATTACAAATAAAACCTGACAAGTACAAAGTACAAATTATGGGAAGTGAAGGTAGTTGGACAAAAATATTTTCTGTTTCATTTATTACAATTATTTAATTTAACAATACATTTGCTTTTTTTAACAATACATTTGCTTTTTTGTGCTGCTTGCTTTTATGAAAATTGTGAATAACAAGACCGTTATTTGTGTTACTTACATTTGACATTTGAAAATTGCAAAAATAAAAATGACGTTTTTGTCCAGCTTGCTTGTTCTACACTATGCGTCGTCTATTTATAGGGTATGTTTTTTATATAAAAATCGGAGGCTGTACACCGAGTAAATGCCGTTATAAAAATTAAAGTTGACATCATCTTTTATCAAATTGTGAGCGTTTTTATGAACCGATTTAGTTTATTTTTTCCGGGAACTAGCAATATTCTATGAGTTAAATAACTAGCTTTTTTCGTTATATGCTAATTATCTATTACCCGAGTTGCAGGCTCCGACTCCTTTTACAAAGAGGCGGTGCCACGCCCATTTTCCGATTTTTGTTTAATTTTCTTATTATCAACGTCAATTCTAATCTAAATATAAAATTTAATCATTAGATGTAGGATAATCCAAAATTTTGTACAGGGGTCCAGGTTTTCCGTCCAAAGCCTGGAACCGGGATACCGGATGATAAAACTTTTAGGCAGGCCTTGTGGTACGTGTCTCTGTATACAACTTTGTCAAAGACGAGAAACGTGATAAGGTCTCAGGAAGCGAGATAATTGCAAAAAAGTGATTTTCGGGGCCTTTGACCCCCAAAAAGAACAAAAAAAAACCTCTGCCCAAAATAAATTGCATAATTGTAATAAGTGACTACATATGAAAACAAAAATTAGAAAAAATAATTTTGTCCCGCTAGCTTGTTCTAATCGAACCGCTGTGCGATGGGCAAAAACAGGTCTTTCATTGAATTGTCTCGCTGTTTAAACTTTCCCCCAGCTCTACTATACTTTGAAAGATAGATCGTTAAAAAACTACACCTTTTTCAGATGTACTTCAGAAATCATCAACGGTTTCTGGAGTACAATTCACTATTCTGAAATTCCTTTTACGATTTCTGTAGTACACTTGGAAAAGTCGTAGAAGAAATGCTGCTTTTGTTGTTGCCGAGAGTGCATGATTATTCCAAAGATCACCATCGGGCTCTTCTAACAGAGGTCCAAAGAAACGAGCAGTCTCAACAGGGTTGGACCAAAATGAAATGGGTTTTAGAATAGTAGGTTCCATTCAACAGTTAAAGAGATGTGAAGTAGGTCTCATGAAAGGGCATTCCATATGCAGGGCATGTGTCTATAATGGTATTGTTGAGTCTGGATAAGTGAGAGTTTAATCTGTTACAATACCCAGATCGAAATGGAGCCAGAGTGGCTTCTTCTTCATCTTATTCTGGTGGACGACTGTTTAGAACTGAGTTCACAGGCCGGGACCTGACAAAGGTGTCAACCGACTTAGTGCGGATATCGGTTACCGCATCATACCCGTCTGCTCTACCACTGAGCTACATCGCACACATAAATGTTGTTGGCAAAATTCAATCTTGAATAAGCTTTCAAAAATAAATGAAAACAAAACAAAAATTGTATAAACCGAAAAGCTTTAATTTTCAAACCGAAAAGCTTTAATTTTCAAACAAAAAACCAGGAGTCACAGCCGACTGCTCTACCGCACATACAATTTTTGTGGGCAAAATTCAAATACACTCATTTAGATCTTAAATCGAAACCAAGATAAATTGAAATTGAATTCTTGTACGAAGATATTTTCTTATGCCCCTAGGGGGCAGTTCTGCGTCCAAAACGTTACGGTTTGGATGTCCTGGTCCAGTTTGTGTTGCATGCGTTAGGCGGCCATATGCAGCATAGTCAAAGACCGGTCGGCCAATGGCCTTATATGTAATCAAACACGTTTCTTTATCAATTCCCCAAGTACCTACTGCCGGGAAGTGACTTGGGGACATGTTTCCACCTCGTACCATGGAGAACATTGCAGACACATGACTCGCAAATGAAGAAATACTGGTACCGTGTGACAAAAGTTTTTTGGTTTTGGCTGGCCACGAATTTGGTCTCAGGAGCCTCGGTTTATTTTATTGATTACGTCCTACTACCAATAAATCTTCTTAAGTCAGTTCCAAATTTTACCCTGATACTCACAACATTGAAGATTAACATTCCACCATCTCGGCGCCATCTAGCGTCCACTTCGTAATTTTGGTGGTATTTCTTGCGGTTAAAAGCTAGATGTCGCAACAATTGTTTATTTATCGGCGACATCCAGCGCTCACTATCCACACACTATAGCGACATCTAGCGACATTTGTTTTATTTGTTGAGTTTCTTGTTGTTTTTGTTTATTTATCTGAAGAGTGCTGTCAGTGAAAATTTTTTTGTGCTCTTATCAGCGATGCCACATTTTTTTCCTCCAAAATCCCTACAAATGAAGTAAAACTCTCTAGATTACCCTACGCGTTAAAAAAAATATACCTACCAAAATCCCTGAATTTTTTTCCTTGCGGAAATATTGCAAACAGCATAGCTATATATTGAAAATTTTTATAGGACAATGCTTATGCAGAAATGATCAAAAATAGGTATTTTTTCAGATACTTTTATTAGCTTCACAAAACTTTAACGAGGGTGTTATACATAAATCGTTTTTTTTTTTTATTACCCCTCCAAAAAGTTAGTAATAGTAAAATCGCTGTAACTTAACCCTTAGAGGTGCCTATTTTTTCGCCCTTTCCCATACATATTTTATGGGGAAAAAAGAAATTTTTAAAGTGAAATTTTTCGTAATTTTTGATTTTTTTTCCAAAAAACCTTTTCTTATTCTTAATGTTGAAGCTTCTTAAACGTCAAACCGTGTGCGATTATCTCATCTGTGTATTCAAATAACTACAGCCATTTAAAAATGACTAGATTTTGTATGTGTTACTGTGTATGTGTATGCAATAGTACAAAACTCACAGGAAGCATGCTGGAAAAAAATGTTTGTTAGTCGACAAACGGTGCATGTTCGCACCTTGCATGTTTTCCAGGTAAAAAAAACCCTACATTTCGTGAAATATGAAAAAGCCGACCTTTTACCCTGCGGACACATTTTTTAGCCAAAAAGACATACAAATAGGGATAAAACCATACGTGTGGCAACACTGGCTCTTATATTCTTTATTTTTGGGAATTTATAATGAAGATTGTGCTCAAGTTAATTCCCAAAAACGCAGTTAATTCCGGTTTTGCGCTAATGTACTTCCTCGTTACTTTATTCGCATTTGACGAAACCATAATAACAACTTCATAAACCAGAAGGTGGTAGTACAAATTAAAAAAGCATGGTTTGATGAAGTGCTACAGCAATTTATTTGCAGTTCTAAAATTGACATGTCTATTTTACCTGCCTATGGTGTGCCCACCACTGCTTCATTGTATAAGTAATATTTGTGCCACATATAAACATAGATATATGTTACAAATTTCGTCTATTGGAAGGAGTTTTAACCGTCAAAAGTGTTCATATAAAAACACTTCATACCAGTTTTACAAGACCTGCCACTTTGGCAGGGATACACTCTAGTAAACTTAGTCTGTGGTTTAAATTTGCGCTGAAAAACACCGGGCCTAAGTGCAATAACTTTGTTCAACTAAACTGTATTACGCTTCATTGATGTTTGGAGTACTTGAAGTCGAAGGCGCTTTTGTGGCTTTCATTTACACATTTTATTGAATTATAACACTGCGGTACAAAAACGAACTTTTTTTCTGTCCTATGAACCAAATAGACTTTTTCGGAATGTGGGCAAAAAATAAAAATACACGTGTATCGGTGATTTTCATGTACACGTCAGAATTTTTTTTTATGTGTGTATGTGCATAAAAAAATTCTGACGTGTACATAAATTTTGAACTTTTTTGCCAGAATTTCCAGAAAATTTTTGAGTATGCAGTTTTGTAGCCCATTAAATTTTACTCTAAGAATGTGCAAGTTAGAACTCGCTAAAAATTTTACTTGATTTTTTAGATTTTTTTTTGGCAAGGTTGTTGAGTGTTTTCTTCTATACAAGTCACAAACTAAATTTACTTTTGTATGGAGGAAAACACTCAACACATTTTAAAGAAAAATTCTGATAATTCAGGGAAATTTTGTAGGTAGTTCTAACTTGCACATTCTTAGAGTAAAATTGTATGGGCTACAAAACTGCATACTCAAAAATTTTCTGAAAATTTTTCCAAAAAATTTGAAAATTCTTTGCATACATAACGTACATAAAGTACATAAAAAAAAAAAAAACTGACGTGTACATGAAAATCGCCGATACACGTGTATTTTTATTTTTTGTCCACTTTCCGAAAAAGTATATTTGGTTCATAGGACAGAATGTGTGTAGAGCAGTGTAATTAGCGGATATTAGACAAAAACATTACTTTACTAATAAAAAATCTTTTTTTAGACGTTATTTTGAACATACATACATGCGTACGTACATGTTGATGGTTAGTGAATCACGTTTTGATTTCAAAACGCTTCAAATACTCGCAATAAATGTAATTACTAATTAGTATACTTAAATAAAGAAACTTGAAAATAATTTGGTAAAAAATTAAAGTGGAATCTTGTGTAGGTAGAAACTCAAGGATATGAAAATAATTAACGCAACAATTTATTTCAAGTCAATTATATTGTACAATGAACACTTATATTACTTTTACAAATACAAGGAATCTCAATTATACTCATTACTTGTTGATTTCCAAGATTACATGAATATATTTACCCGTAAATGTTTTAAATAATAAAGAAGTGATTTCATCAACTTTTATCATAACTAAAATTTAATTTGCAAATCTATGTATATAAAAGTTTAGCCGTTTTTCGCGTTGTAATGAACTTTACGGCGATGGCTGAACCGATTTTAACCAAACTTTGCCACATTGAAGAGACACATGCGGAGAAGGTTTATAACTAAAAAAGGGGTTATCAGAAAAGGGGGCGTGGTACCTCCCATACAAACTAAATTTTTCAAGCAGAATATCTGTGAAAGGGTTTCAGGTAGGTACCTGAAAATTGGTATAGACCTATATGATATCAAAAGCATTCTCACGCATAAAAAGGGGGAGTATCAGAGAAGGGGGCTTGGCACCTCCCATACAAACTAAATTTTTTCGAGCAGAATATCTGTGAAAGGGTTCAAGCTAGGGACCTGAAAATTGGTATGGACCTATATGATATCAAAAGCATTCTCGCACATAAAACAGGGGGTTATCAGAAAAGGGGCGTGGTACCTCCCATACAATCTAAATTTTTCAAGCAGAATATCTGTGTAAGGGTTCAAGGTAGGGACCTGAAAATTGGTATATACCTACATATATGATATCAAAAGCATTCTCACACATAAAAAGGGGGTTATCAGAAAGGCGGGCGTGGCACCTCCCATACAAACTAAATTTTTCAAGCAGAATATCTTTGAAAGGGTTCAAGGTAGGGACCTGAAAATGGGTATAGACCTATATGATATCAAAAGCATTCTCACACATAAAAAGGGGGTTATTAGAAAAGGGGGCGTGGCACCTCCCATACAAACTTAAATTTTGAAGCAGAATATCTGTGAAAGGGTCTAAGGTAAGGACCTGGAAATCGCTTAGAGCTATAGGATATCAAAACCGAAAGTAGGGGTTATGTGAAAAGGGGGCGTGGCACCTCCCACACAAACTTAATTTCTTCAGGTTGAATGTCTCTAAATCAGGGCCCGGCAGTAATGAAATTGAGGGTGTATATGTAAAATGAAATAAAATTATGTTATCTTTTAAGTGAGCGACTGAGCATAACAAACGACATCCAATGATTGGTCAGTGCGATCATACGCTCTCACAAGCACAGCAACAATTTCATTGTTCGAGAGGCCAAGCAAAGAGCGTATGATTCTGTGTGAATTTGTTTCTCAGAATTTCGGACAATTGTCCTACTAGCTGCCTGGCCATGCTCTAAATGGGGTTAAGGTAGGGGGCTGAAAATTAGGATAGAGATATAAGTAGGGAAACCATCGTTACTGTATATTTATACACCGCATGAAAATAAAACCAAAAATGTTGTGTATCAGAAGGCTTTAGAATAAGTTGTTAGTTTACAATAAGTAGAGTAAGTCACTAAAATAAATAAAACATTGTTATTAGAATAAGTCACAAAATAATGGTCGAACGTGAATTAAATGATAAAACAACAAAAAAAAAAACAAAGAACAACTTTCATTAGGGTAAGAATTTCTGAAACGAATCACATAAAATTAAATTTTAGTCAATAGTGGTATTATCGAGTAGCTGCTGCCAACGAAAACACATGCCTATCCTTACTTTTTTTTTTTTAATTGTATCCTGTTTTATCGCCCATTGAAATTTTTTGTCCTTTTTGGTTAATAACTCGGGATATACTAAACCGATTTTGATAATTGAAAGATCAATTTCCTCGTCTTTAAACACTCTACAAGACTGCCTTTTTCGATTTTGAAAAATTAAATTTTGAATGTATATATTTTGGAACTTTTTGCGAAAACCGTGCAAAAAAAATGAAGCGATGAATCTTTTTGCACAAAAAAAAGTAACATATGTAAAAATATGTTCTTTAAAATATTCCGTCGAGAAAAAAATGGCCCGACCCTATGAATACCAGATATTTTAATTTGAACACCTCGTTCTCTAAATAAAAAAAATAAAAATATCATTTTCAAATTCAATTATTGAACAATTTTTAGAGTAATCAAACACTCAACTGTCAACTCAACATCTAGGAATGTGTTTTTGGGTATTTAAGGTAATTTTAAGTTGAATATGTGTAGTGATATTTATAAAAAGCTTACGAACTAGTGTGGATATTAGCGAAAAATACAAACTAGAATCACGTATTTTTTTAAACAGAAGTGTGATTATTTCTCGATCCTGCATAAGACACTGTTTTCCGAGCTAGAAATTATTTTACATGTAATGTATTTAACCTCATTTGCTGGTTCAAACGGGTGATATTTTCGCGTTTTTGGAATCAAAAGAGTATTCGAAAATCTAGACTTTAACCGATCAGCCTCAATTTCATATTCTGATATCGTGCAAAAGTCGAAGTTTATGTTTAAAAAACAAAAATGCTGGACCCATTCGAATAAATCGATTGTAGTGGTTATTTGTGAATGCACCGGTCGTTGCAAGCTTGCTCGGTAAGCATTTATTTTAACCGTGAATGCGAATACCGGTGTCTCTCTGCAAACAGACCATGTTTATATAATTTGACTTGTTCTTGTATTGAGCTGCTGACCCATCCGAGAAAAAAATTTGCATTTTTAAATGCTCTTTGCCGTGTATGTTTACCAAGTACCAAATAATTGTTTCATTAAAAATGCCAACTGCCACAGAATCGTGCTTATTGCATTCAGATATAATAACAAAACTGTGATGCTGGGTTTTGCCATTCTCCCTATAATATATCACATATGGATGCAGTGTTACCTGTTTGTTTGACCAATGGTTTGCCTGAACGGAGTCTTGAATTACAAAGCTATAGTTTTCAGCAAAGTCAAGGCAAACAACGAACTCTCGCTCTTTTAGCGATTTTTGTCCACGAGTTAAAAGTTATTTCTTCAATTCTGTTTTCAATAAAAATATTATTTAATTTATGTGCAATTTCTTCGACACCAGGACATTCTGGGCATTCCAATAAAAAGCATAATGACGATGGGTTTTCACAAACCATGACTATCTCTATCCTAAGTTCCGTATTGACACCTATTTTGTTAAGCGTGTTAAGTAAACCAAACAATCGCAATTTCATGTTCTGATGAATATGACAAACGCATACCTTATGTGTGCCTTTCGATCCTACCGGGATACAAAAGCGGGGTCGAAGTTTTGTAAAAGCAGACGGACTTATTTTAATTGCTGTGTATTTTAGTATGAACTTCTTGTGCAGTTCCTGGATGTTAAAAAATAGCAACCCCTTCTGCACCTGATCACGAGTATTGTTCTGTTTTACACTGATGTAGTCTTTCCGACCCGGCATAACGCGGCTATTTTGGTCAGTTGTATAAAACTCTTGAACTTTTTCGACAGCGTCTCTAGACAACGGTCGTCCACCCCTTTTTTTACGCGTTTCTCCATACCCACATGAGATTTTGATTTTTTTTTTCATAAGCTGCTCGCAAAGAAACGTTAAACACTTTTTGAATTTTACGTGTACTCCAGTCTAATGGTAGGGTTGTTAAAACTTTGTATTTGTCCGCTTTTGTCGCAGCTTTAACTTCGTCCACGAAAAAAAACACGTTCCTAGATGTTGAGTTGACAGTTGAGTGTTTGACTACTCTAAAACACTAGTCGGCACGGAGAGAGCGCTTGCTATGTTAAAGCATTGGAGTTTTCCTCCCAGGAAAGTAATTGCCGGCCTATGCTCTAAAACTTGTTCAATAAATGAATTTGAAAATGTAATTTTTCTTTTTTTATTTAGAGAAGGAGGTATTCAAATTAAAATATCTGGCATTTATAGGGCCGGGTCATTTTTTTCTCGACGGAATAATTTAAGGAACATATTTTTACATATGTTACTTTTTTTTGTGCAAAAAGATTCATCGCCTCATTTTTTTGCACGGTTTTCGCAAAAAGTTCAGCAACCATTAGCGAACTTTACTTGGGAACTGCCAATTAGCGTTCTGTTATATGAAGTTTGCATGTAATCGATTACCCAACTTGACTTGACTTAGAAATCTGATGAGTTTTGATTTTCTACGTAAGTTCCAAGTTTACTGAGCTCCGTGAGAGAACACGTGATGCCAAACCTTTTTTTACACAGTGTATTTCCCTTCCTCAGATTCATGGACAATGTCAAGAGAAGATGAGATGGCCCTTGGAGTATTTGAGAGAAAAGTTCTCCGGAAGATTTATGGTCCTTCCCGTGATGCCGACGGCGAGTATCGAAGGAGATTTAACGATGAGCTGTACGAGCTTTACGCAGATCTGACCATAGTCCAGCGAATTAAAGCCCAAAGGCTCCGCTGGTTGGGTCACGTCATGCGAATGGACAAAGAAGCTCCAGCCCAGAAGGTTTTCCAATCGTCACCCGAATTCGGCAGCAGAGGAAGGGGGAGGCCTCGACTGAGATGGAAACAACAGGTGGAGGATGACTTGAACTCCCTTGGGGTTTCCAATTGGCGTCAGTTATCGCTAAAAAGGAATGACTGGCGTGCTTTGATAGGCGACGGCCAAAATCGCTTAGGCGGTTAAGCGCCAATAAATGAATGAATGAATGTATTTCCCTTCCTGCGATGGTCGTCCGATATGAGCTAAATTTCATATATTGAATGAGCCTGAATAGGAGTCATTTAAGACTCTTATTTGCCTCAGAAACGGCTCATATAGAGACTAAAATAGGAGCCAAATATGACTCTTTTATGGAGCTTTTCGGATGCATTTATGACTCTTGAAAAGACCATATACCTACTGCACTTTTTGGGTTCTTAAATTACGCATTTTCGGCAATTAAAGGGGGACACTGGAATTGGGGAAGCATACATGAACCTTTGGCATTAGATCAGGGACCGGCAGAATCGAAAGTGAGGGTGTATTAGTCCCTGCAGTCAAATTCCGAACTACTCAGCAAACATACTAGTTCATTGACTAACCATTTTGTGGCATATGCCTACCAGTTCGTTGTTGATTAGTTTTAAAAGCAGTCAATGCCAAACTACTCAGCGAAAATTCTAGTTCATTGACTATACATTTTGTGGCGTATGCATACTAGTTCATTGCTGATTAGCGTTAAACCAGTCAATGCCAAACTACTCAGCAAACAATATAGTTCATTGACTATACATTTTGTGGTGTATTTATACTAGTTCATTGCTGATAAGCTTCAAACCAGTCAAGGCCAAACTACTCAGCAAACAATATAGTTCAATGACTATACATTTTGTGGTGTATTCATACTAGTTCACTTCTGATCACCTTTAAACCAGTCAATGTCGAACTACTCAGCAAACAATATAGTTCAATGACTATACATTTTGTGGTGTATTCATACTAGTTCATTTCTGATCACCTTTAAACCAGTCAATGTCCAACTACTCAGCAAAGAATATAGTTCATTGACTATACATTTTGTGGTGTATTTATACTAATTCATTGCTGATTAGCTTCAAACCAGTCAAGGCCAAACTACTCAGCAAGCAATATAGTTCATTGACTATACATTTTGCGGTGTATTCATACAAGTTCATTGCTGATCACCTTTAAACCAGTCAATGTTGAACTACTCAGCTAACAATATAGTTCATTGACTATACATTTTGTGATGTATTTATACTAGTTCATTGCTGATAAGCTTCAAACCAGTCAAGGCCAAACTACTCAGCAAACAATATAGTTCAATGACTATACATTTTGTGGTGTATTCATACTACTTCACTTCTGATCACCTTTAAACCAGTCAATGTCCAACTACTCAGCAAACAATATAGTTCATTGACTATACATTTTGTGGTGTATTTATACTAGTTCATTGCTGATAAGCTTCAAACCAGTCAAGGCCAAACTACTCAGCAAACAATATAGTTCAATGACTATACATTTTGTGGTGTATTCATACTAGTTCACTTCTGATCACCTTTAAACCAGTCAATGTCGAACTACTCATTCATTCATATTCATACTAGTTCATTGCTGATCACCTTTAAGCCAGTCAATGTCCAACTACTCAGCTAACAATATAGTTCATTGACTATACATTTTGTGATGTATTTATACTAGTTCATTGCTGATTAGCTTCAAACCAGTCAAGGCCAAACTACTCAGCAAACAATATAGTTCATTGACTATACATTTTGTGGTGTATTCATACTAGTTAATTTCTGATCATCTTTAAACCAGTCAATCTCGAACTACTCAGCAAACAATATAATTCATTGTCTATGCATTTTGTGGCATATGGATACCAGTTCATTGTTGATTAGCTTTAAACCATTCAATGCCAAACTACTTAGCGAAAATTCTAGTTCATTGACTATGCATTTTGTGGTGTATTCATACTAGTTCATTTCTGATTTCCTTTAAGCCAGACATTGCCAAACTACTCGGCAAACAATGTAGTTCATTGACTGTACATTTTGTGGTGTATTCATACTAGTTCATTTCTGATTAGCTTTAAACCAGTCAATGCCAAACTACTCAGCAACATTATAGTTCTACGCCTAAAAATTTTGTGGTGTATTCATACTAGTTCATTGCTGATCACCTTTAAACCAGTCAATGTCCAACTACTCAGCTAACAATATAGTTCATTGACTATACATTTTGTGGTGTATTTATACTAGTTCATTGCTGATTACCTTCAAACCAGTCAAGGCCAAACTACTCAGCAAACAATATAGTTCATTGACTATACATTTTGTGGTGTATTCATACTAGTTCATTTCTGATCACCTTTAAACCAGTCAATGTCGACCTACTCAGCAAACAATATAGTTCATTGACTATGCATTTTGTGGCATATGGATACCAGTTCATTGTTGATTAGCTTTAAACCATTCAATGCCAAACTACTTAGCGAAAATTCTAGTTCATTGACTATGCATTTTGTGGTGTATTCATACTAGTTCATTTCTGATTTCCTTTAAGCCAGACATTGCCAAACTACTCGGCAAACAATGTAGTTCATTGACTGTACATTTTGTGGTGTATTCATACTAGTTCATTTCTGATTAGCTTTAAACCAGTCAATGCCAAACTACTCAGCAACATTATAGTTCTACGCCTAAAAATTTTGTGGTGTATTCATACTAGTTAATTTCTGACTACCTTCAAACTAATCAATTCCAAACTACTCAGCAGACACCTAGCTCGTTTACTATACATTTTATGGATGTTTTTATACTAGTTCTTTGCTGATTACCCTTAGATCAATCAATGCCAATCTAATCAGAAAACATACTAGTATACAACTATAATTTGCTGGGCCAAATTATACTAGTAAGAAATATCCTGGTTCGTACTAGTATGCAAGTATGTATGAAACTCGGGTTGAAATCATACTACACCTTTTTCAGTTTATATTCAGAAAGTTTTCTGAATATCAATTGTAATTTTCTGAATGTCAATTGTATTTTTCTGAAAATCAAATGGAAATTCTGTAACTGCATTCAGATCTTTTATGATCCCTCTAGATCTTTTATGATCCCATTTTGGCCAGGTTTGTTTGGATGTCCGGCACCCTGGGGATTGTTGCTACTTTTCGTTAGCTTGACGGAGTGTGTACTCCAAGCCAACGAAAGGTGGCAACAATCCCCAAGTTGCCGGACATCCAAACAAACCTGGCCGAAATGGGATCATAAAAGATCTAGAGGCATTCACGCCCTAAGAAGGAGAGAAATCTTAATATTGATAGGTGTTCTAACTGGGCACTTCCTTATTGGTAGGCACGCAGAAGGGGTGCCCTATCGACGATGCTGTAGGAGCTGCAAAGATGATGAGGAAGAGGAAACGGTGAAGCACCTCATCTGCAACTGCCCGGCCTTAAGCGGCGCGGGAACGCGCTTTTTGGGAGTTCCCTTCCTGGATAGTCTAAACCAGACCGCTGGGATTTTCCAAATGGCCGGGTCCCGGGACTGACTTTCCTAGTGCTGGTGGTATCACAACGGGCTTTTCAAAACTGGCCTAAGTGTGCCTCTGCGGCAGCCACTAACCTAACCTAACCTAACTGCATTCAACTGTTTGAACAGTCACAGATTTTTAAATTAAAAAAAAAAACTAGGTCCCGCCAACTCATCGGGAAAAAATCAAAGCAGCACACTATAAGTTGGAAGAGAAGTTCGGCAAAAGTCTCGTTCCTGTTGGTATATAACCGCCATTTTTTTTACGTTGCGGCATAAACTTGAGTATATTGACAACAACAATATAAATTAACTCTACCAATGCTCCTTTAACTCGAGTGTATGGCCCAGCATGAAAGCAGTCTTACTTTGACTCTTTTTGACGTAAAAATAAGACTTAATTTTATCTATATATCATATGTGGGTCCGGAACTCCGCAGTGGACGACTAACTTAACCTTAATTTACCTTACCTAAAAATACAACCCCAAAGCCCCAATTACATAAAACTGTGACAAATGCGCGCCTCGTTTTTGAGCATTTGCAAAAATTTCGCTTCGCTTTGCGTTTAAAAAACTTTGTATGAAAGTGGATCCTACAAAGTTGAATGCAATTGGGCCTTCACCTATATAATCAAACTTGACGAACGCGGAATTTGAAAGAAGCCATTGCAAGTAGAATTCAATAATTAAATTAAAAATACAATAAACAACATAATTTAAAAAATATAGAAAAAAAAACTTGTGTTAACTTTACCGAGAATCGAACTCAGAGCCTTTAGCTCATTTTTGGCTGTGTATGAACTAGTATATCAACTGGTATAATGCTGATGCAGAGGCTGACTAGTATACCAATTGGTATGGTGCTGATGCAGAAGAGGACAATTGCTTTTCTTTTTCTCTTGTAACTGCTTCTTTTTTACCTTGTAATTCACAGATGCTTTTTCGTGTTTGGGTAAATACAAATAGTCGCTGCTTTCTAAAGAATAAACTGGTATATTGCTGATGTAGAGGCTGACTATGATACTGGTGCATAGACCGACTAGTATACCAACTGGAATGAATGTCAAATTCGTGGACTAGTATGACAAGTGGTACGATCTGAATGGGCATAATGATTAGTATGTCCTGCCGCATAGACTGAGCAGTATGTCAACTGGTATGATTCTGATGTATATATGAACTAGTATGTCATCTGGTAAGATTCTGATGCATATATGAACTAGTATGTCAAATGGTATATTTCTGATGCAAATTTGAACTAGTATGTCAATTGGTAAGATTCTGATGCATATATGAACTAGTATGTCAAATGGTATATTTCTGATGCAAATTTGAACTAATATGTCAACTGATATGATTATGATGCTTAAATGAACTGGTATGTCAACTGGTATGATTCTGATGCATATATGAACTATTATGACAACTGGTATGATTCCGATGCTTTTTTTAACTAGTCTGTCAATTGGTATGACTCTGACGCATATATGAACTAGTCTGTCAACTGGTATGATTCTGATGCATATATGAACTAGTCTTTCAACTGGTATGATTTTGATGTATATATTAAGTAGTCTGCCAACTGGTAAGATTCTGATGTATATATGAACTAGTCTGTCAACTGGTATGATTCTGATGTATATATGAACTAGTCTGCCAACTGGTATGATTCTGATGTATATATGAACTATTCTTTCAAATGGTACGATCCTGACGTATATACGAACTAGTATCTTAAATGGTATGATACTGATGTGTATAATAACAAGTATATCAACTGGTATATTCCTGATGCAGAGGCTGACTAGTCAGCCAATTGGTATGGTGCTGATGCAGAGAAGGACAATTGCCATCTCGTAGGACATCGCCGTGTTAAAAATACCAGTTGCTAATATGGAAAAATTACAGAACTCGAACTAGTTGAAGCCGCCTAGCTGACTGGTATTTGATTAGTATAAAACTAGTTAAGTTGACTGCAGGGAGTGAAAGAGCGATCATCACACCATTAATATTATGTTATCTGTTTTTGCTCCCCCGCTCACTAGCAAAAACCCGGGCAACAGCGTATTTTGTTGAGTCGTTGCTTGCAAGTGAGCGACTGAGCGTAAAAAACATCTATTGATTGGTCAGTGCATTCATAGCGCCCTCCAAGCGCAGCAACGATTTTATTGTTCGAGAGGCCAAGCAAGAAGCGTAAAAATCTGTTTGAATTTGCGTCACACATTTTCGGGCAACTGTCCCACTAGCTGCCGGGACTTGGATGAGATGTTTGTGAGGAATGTCCTTTAAATACATACTAGAGTTCGCCCAGTGGTTGAAATTCAACCACAAAACCTTATTTTATTTTCCTACCTTTTTGATATTTCTTAAATTTTCCTTTCTTTTCCATATTTTTATATTTATGGTTTCTATACATTCTTATTCATTTTGCATTTTCCACACTCTTTCCAACATTCAATAATCTAGTTTCAATGTTGATAATTATTTATTCTTAGTTGTCTTCATACGTATTTCTATCCTTTCCTTTCCTTTGCTATCATTTGCTTTTATTTCCATTCCTTTCCTCTCCTTTCATCTCAATTTATATCTTTTGTTTTTTTTTTCCTTTTCTATTCTTCCCTCTCCGTTCTTTTCCTTTTCTCTTCTTCCATTTCATTATATTAACCTTCTTTCTCTCTTTCTTTTCTGTTCTTTTCTTTTATTTTCCTTTCTTTTATTTTCTTACCTGACCTTTCTTTCTATTTCCATTACATTCCTTTTTCCTTTTATTTTCTTTTTCTTTCCTTTCCTTTCGTTTCATTTGCTTTAGTTTCGTTGGGTTTCCCTTAGTTTCCTTTCATTTTATTAATTTTTTTTTCATTTCATTTCATTTATTTTATTTTTTCTTACCTTTTTTCTTTCACTTTTTTTCCTTAGATTTCTTTTCCTGTCATTTCCTTTCGTTACCTTTGCTTTCCTACCTACCTTTAGTTTTTTTCTTTTAAATTAATTTCCTTTACTTATTTTATTCAGCTTTTCACTACCTTTCTTTCCTTTATTTTTCTTTCTTTTTATTTTCATTTATTTTCCATACCTTCTTCCTCGCTGCCCTTTAATCCATCCGTTACATTTCCCATTCTTTCCTTTATTTTATACTTTTATTTATTTCATTTTGTTTTATTTTTACTTATTTTATATTATTTCCTTTCCTTTCATTTCCAACAAATTTCTTTTTTTACTTTCAATCACTTTTCTAATTCTTATTTTACTTTTTTTCAATTTTAACAATTTTACATTTTATTTCATTTCACTAAGTCTAGCCACGAAGGGCCTTGTGCATGATCTAGCTTATTTGTGCTTTTTCTTCACATCATGTCTGAGCAAGCATTTGCTTCTCCGAATACCCACGCACAGATTTTGTTTTTGTAAACACTGTGTGTACCTACGCTCAATAAAGTGGACGGGCTGGCTCATGTTTATTATTGCTGCCAACAAAACAACTCACACTCCGACTCTCCCCAACTGCAATGAATGCAAGCACAACAATGCAAGTGAACCTACATACACACATAACAGCGGCTTTATAAAGTGAATGCGTGTTTAGCACTTGTAGTGGTGTGACTTTCAAATCATATTATAATTAATTTTTTTTTAATTTTTGGTTTGTTGCCGCATACCCTGCTCGGCGAGGCCTATCGATACATATCAAATTGTATATACCTTAGAATTGTGGTTATTGCAAAAAAGGGACAAAACTGTTAAGCATTGCGTATTTATATATAATAGATTATTTTATCTTCTATTTTTTTTTGTGTTTAATTTAATTTTATTTTATTTTATTTCATTTCATTTCATTTCACTTCATTCCATTTCATTTCATTTCATTTCATGTCATTCCATTTTATTTTATTTTATTTTACTTTATTTTATTTTATTTTATTTTATTTTATTTTATTTAATTTTTTTATTTTGTTTTGTTTTATTTTATTTTATTTTTTTATTTTGTTTTGTTTTATTTTATTTTATTTTATTTTATTTTATGTTACTTTATTTTGTTTTATTTTATGTTACTTTATTTTGGTTTATTTTATTTTATTTTATTTTTTTATTTTACTTTATTTTATTTTATCTTATTTTATTTTATTTTATTTTATTTTATTTTATTTTATTTCATCTTATTTTATTTTATTTTATTATCTTATTTTATTTTATATTATTTTATCTTATTTTATTTTATTTTGTTTTATTTTATTTTATTTTATTTTATTTTGTTTTGTTTTATTTTATTTTATTTTATTTTATGTTACTTTATTTTGTTTTATTTTATTTTATGTTACTTTATTTTATTTTATTTTATTTTATTTTATTTGATTTTATTTTATTTTATTTTACTTTATTTTATTTTATTTTATTTTTTTATTTTTGCTTCTCTGACTACCGACCCACAGATTCTGTTTTTGTAAACACTTTGTGTAAGCGCCATGAAGTTGACGGGCTCGTGCTTATTATAGTAAACAAAACAACTCTCGTTTTCAGCAACAGCAATCAATGCAAGTTTTCATGACTACACACACAATTGCAATGAATGCAAACACAACAATGCAAGTGGTCATACCTACGTACATACACACATAACAGCGGCTCTATAAGTTGAATGCGTGTTTAGCATTTCATAATATAATTAATTTTTTTTAATTTTTGGTTTGTTGTCGCACACCCTGCTCGGCGAGACATATCGACACATACCAAATTTTATATACCTTAGAATTGTGGTTATTGCAAAAAAGGGAGAAAGCTGTTATGTTTGCGCATTTATATATAATAGATAGATATGTGGTACAATGAAAAAAATAAACACTTACATATATGAAGGTATACTTATCAGGGAATCCGCTAGAACGGTGCCAACAGGATAGCTAGAAAAATTGCCAGGACTAGTCCGCACGTGATGTAATTGAATATTTATTTGAAATCAAAAAATTTTCATAAACAAAATATGAAAATTTGTTCCAAAATTGCTTTGTTAAAAGAACAATTTCAGCATACGGCTCATAATTTTCATCAAATCGGAGTCATAAAGGACTCCTATATGATCTTATTTCGGAGGCTCATATTTTTTTAATATTTAGGACTCATATCGGACTCCTTAGTTATGAGCACTCCCAGAATGTTTGATGGGTAGTGATAAGAGTTTTTGGATGTATATTATTCATATGGCAAAACTAGCTGTCAAATAAATTAAATTCAAATTAGGCCACGCAAAAAAAATTTTTTTTCCTCCCAAATATCTTTATAAAACTATAAATACAAAACTTTTTGGGCATTGAGTATATACTGATTATAGATAAGCTCAAAACATCGAAACCTAATGCCACGAAAATGCGTGTTGGTACTTTTTAAAGAGTTATATGTAAAAAATCACATAATTACTTTTAAAAAGCAAGTCGAGAGGGGAAATTTTTACGCTTATTTGAAACTGGCTAGTTTGCTCTCTTGTTATTTTTGCTAAGTGACAGTTCCCAAGTCCAGTTAAGTCTATGCTAAGTATCGGTAATGGCAGCTTTCCAAAATATACACATTCAAAATTTAATTTTTCAAAATCGAAAAATACAGTCTTGTAGAGTTTTTAAAAACGAGGAAATTGATCTTTCAATTATCAAAATCGGTTTAGTATATCCCCGAGTTATTCAATTTTTAAACAAAACGGACAAAAAATTTCAAATGGCGATGAAACAGGATAAAACTTTTTAAAAAAAAAAAAAGTAAGTATAGGCATGTGTTTGTATTGCCAGCAGCTACTCGATAATACCACTATTAACTAAAATTTAATTTTTACAATTTTAAGTGATTCGGTTCAGAAATTCTCACCCATTACTCTTTTTCTTTCACCCAGCGAAGCGGGTGAGGGTCCGCTAGTTTGTGTATATTTACCAAATAAAGGGGTAGGTCTTTTCAGTAATGGAATAGTAAATAACAAATTTCTTTCCTGACACGTTATAACTGATTTGCTTTGGAGTATTTTCTTCCCCTGCTGCTTCCTTGACATCAAGGAAAGAATCACAATGGGATTAAGATCAGGGAACTGAGCCCATGACCTCTATTTATCTATCTATATCTATATCTATGAATATCTATATACATATACATTAGAGCGTCTCGCCTTACAGGCAAAAAAAAGTCAGCCGTGCCTCCCCTCATATGAAAGGTTTTTGAAAAACTTCTAAAAAATAATAATTTTTATTTTTTTCTGGCAACCCTAGATGTCGCCCAATTACATTTTTCTTCATATATTCGGACCATAAGAAATTAACTGACATTAGGTCGTTACATTAGGGTGGTAGAAACTGAGATATGGTGGGTAAGTACCACAATAAAACGCATGAGCTCAATGAGCTTTTTTACGAAAAGCCCACTCCCTGAGACAAAAAAATTGGTGTATCACACTTTAAAATCCGGCAATAAGTGCGTAAATAAATGCGTAAATCCGACAATAAAAATGTAATTGGGCGACATCTAGGGTTGCCAGAAAAAAAAATAAAATTTTTTAAATATTTTTCAAAAACTTTTCATATGAGGATTCGAATCCAAAGTCACCTTTTCAAAATTCGAAGTGGTGGATAAAATATAGCGGTGCTTTTTTTGAAAACTAATAGAGGCATAGTCATAGTCGAGATAAAGTATGCACTAAAGTTAGCGTCAGCTTTTTTGGTAGATAGACCATTGTAAATGGTTTCAAAAAGCTTTCACCAACTTTAGTGCCTACTTTAGCTCGACTATGATTATGCCCCATTGAATTTTATCGGATCCACCAATGTGAATTTTGTAAAAGTGATATCGGATTCGTCATCAGCAACTATCAGGGCAATTATAAATATTCCCCCGGAATTTTTCTCCCTAGGAGTTTTGTATTCTTTTGCAAAAATTCCTTCAATTCCTTTCTCTAGGGAAAATTTCAAGTATTGGAAATAATCTGTTGTGGCAATTGACATGATATTGCGAATTTTAAATTTAACTTAAGTCATCAAATTAGTAAATAATTTTTGGGAAAGGGAACAAAATCCGTGTGGAATTTTATTTAGAATTGCCCTGTATATGAACCCCCGAATACCAAGTTTCAAAACAATCCAGTCAGTTTTTAAAAAAATCACCGCCATATTGGATCTGCCATTTTTAATTTAGAAAAAACTGACTTCGGATTTACAATTAGAGGAATATTCGCCAATCGAAACAGAATTATAACTGACAAAAAACCAAAACATATTAAAATAAAATGAAAACTGCAAGCATCTAATTTTTTTTATAAAAATTATCAGCGCGACCTCTAAACAATAGCAGCCTCTTTTTATGTGAACCACTCTAATGTACATATACAAGACTTAAAGTTCTCAGTTGTACAAAAATTTGTTAAATAAATAAGAAATATAACCCCGTTTAAAGGTTTTCTTTTATGTAACAAAGTTTTTTATTGCATGTAAAACATACCTGCCAAAAACGCACAGAATTTGAATTAGTAATACATATGGGTTTTGCAAATAAAGCGATTCTGATGCGCGAAAATATAATGTATCTGATAAAGCATAGGGCATAGAGTTCTTTAACGAAACGGCTGTCAAATTTGGCAAAAATATGTTGAGTAGTTTTCGAGCTATTTCGTCATACAAAACCCCCTAATCTAATCTTGGTCTGCCAACTGGTATGATTCTGATGCATATATGAACTAGTCTGCCAACTGGTATGATTTTGATGCATATATGAACTAGTCTTTCAACTAGTATGATTCTGATGTATATACGAACTATTCTTTCAACTGGTACGATCCTGACGTATATACGAACTAGTATCTTAAATGGTATGATACTGATGTGTATAATAACAAGTATATCAACTGGTATATTCCTGATGCAGAGGCTGACTAGTCAGCCAATTGGTATGGTGCTGATGCAGAGAAGGACAATTGCCATCTCGTTGGACATCGCCGTGTTAAAAATACCAGTTGCTAATATGGAAAAATTACAGAACTCGAACTAGATGAGGCCGCCTGGCTGACTGGTATTTGATTAGTATAAAACTAGTTAAGTTGACTGCAGGGAGTATACAACTAGAATTTTCTGGCTGAAGTGTTACTGGTCAGGAAATATCAGTGGCGTGCCTACGTGTATCAATAAAGGCAAGCCCCAGTCTTTATAAGAAGAGTTCAGGATATTTATCGACTTTTGCAGACGGGGAAAAAGTTAAACTTTTAGGTTCCGCTAATAGGCACGTTATTGTTTGCAGATTTTTTAAGCTTTTCCAATCCAAGAGAAACGTTTTATTCGCACTATTTCCCATTTAGGTACATACATTGCAGAAGCTAAGAAATCTTAAATATCTTTTTTAAATTTTATAGTGCCTAGCAAATAAAAAAAATTACAGCACCTACTATATTGAATTCTTTTTTTCTACTTTAAAATATGCGCCAATAATTTTTGAGTAGAGCGATTTGCACGTTAAAATTGTAGATACATACATAAACAAATTTCATTTTCCTTTTATGGTAAGTTTGGCATTTATAGCGTATGCTAACACCAGCCAGAAGCCGGCTTCAAAGTTTCATATAAAATTACTTCCGAATTCAAAATAAACAATTGCTTCAGCACGCAGATTCGTACTGGTTTTGAAAGCCTGGTAAAAGCCAATAAGTAAAAGCGAGATGGCCATCATTGCCTAGGTTAAGTAAGTAAGTAAGAGATGGCCATCATACGCGCTGAAATAATTTTATGTAAATGAGCTATCAGCCTACAGGTGGCAGGAAATGCTGTAGGTATATTTTTATGCTATTAACAGCTATTAGGTAGTAGGTGGCAGGCAGGGAAATAAAAACCGGATATCCTTTTAAGAAACCACCGCCGTGGTGTAGCGGTTAAGTTTTCGGCTTTCTACACCAAGTCGTGGCGGTTCGATGCCCGGCAAAAGTTACATCAAAAATTATTTAGAAAAACAATTTTTCTAAACGGGGTCGCCCCTCGGCAGCAAACTCTCCGGGTGTATTTCTGCCATGAGAAGCTTCTCAGCAAAAAAAAATGCATTTGCTTTGCAAGCACCGTTCGGAGTCGGCAAAAAACTGTAGGTCCCGCCAACTTGTAGGAAAAACACAAAAGCAACACACCACAAGTTGGAAAGAGAAGCTCGGCTAAAAATCTCGTTAGAGGTTATGATAACCTGTTGGTATATCGCCGCTATTAGTTTTTGTTAAATGTAAACTATAAAAGAGAAATTGTTAGGATACATTTTTGAAACTTATTGTAACTCGTAGGGGATTAGCTAGGCAAGCCGGGCTTTTCGGCTTGTATGGAAGGCACGCCACTGCGAAATATCCATTTTATACTAGTATACAACTAGAATTTTCTGACTGAATTCATACTAGTCAGGAAATATCCATTTCATACTAGTATACGACTACATTTTTCTGGATGAACTCACACTAGTCAGGAAACATCCATTTCATACTAATATACAACTAGAATTTTCTGGCTAAAGTGTTACTGGTCAGGAAATATCCATTCCATACTAGTACACAACTAGGTTTTTATGCATGAAATCATACCAGTTAAAAAATACAAAATTCATTCGATTCGTTTGCTTCCTTTTTCACTTATAATTCACAGGTAATTTTTCGTGATAGGGTAAATACAAATAGTCGCTGCTTTCTTAAGAATAAACATGAAAATAAAGGCAAATGATAAAATAAAGGGCAAGTCAGTAAAATTCTGGTTGAAATCATACTAGTCCAGGTTAAGTCCTTTTTGGACTAGTATGGGAACTAATTCATTTTATGGAAATCATACTAGTCCAGGTTGAACGAGTATGGAACTGGTTTTTTAAAACTAGTATAATTCTAGTATATCATGACTACTTAATAGATGACTGGTATGTTCTGGTCGAGATCTGACAATTGACATTTCGTAGGACATCAACATGTAAAAAATACGAGTTGGTTATATGGAAAAATGACAGAACACTGACTAGTTGGGCCCGGTGCACCAACTAGTTGTAAAGTAGTTCACAACTAGTTGCTTTCGCTGCAGGGTATGTATGAATGTATATTTCCATACATACTGGACGAACTGCGTTCGTTCAAATAGGAATAAGATTAGGTTAATTTTCTATAAATAAAGGTCTCCGTACAACGGAGAGTTTAGTGTCTTTTTATAAGTAACATTGTGGATATCATTAATTTCAATACATTAACATGGCATATTCATAGTCAAAATTAAGTAACTAACTTAAAGCACCTACTTAATTTTGACTTCGAATATGCCCCTCGCCGTCGCCAACTTTTATGGGTTCATAAATCTTTCGAAGAATTTTTCTGTCGAATACTCCCAAAGCCGCCTCGTCAGATGCTGTCAGTGTCCGTGCTTCTGCGCCATATAGCAGGACGGGACTCTTTGCTTGACGCCAGCAGGTACTTCGTTTTACCTTCGTTCACCACCAAACCCATTTTTTCCGCTTCTCGCACCTGCTATAGGAGAGCAATTCCCGACCTAACGATGTGACCGAGCAATGGAAGCATATCTCTCACTCATTACGTACCGTCGCTGAGGCCACTATCAGGTTTCAGCGAGCCCGCAAGAACAACTGGTACGATGAGGAATGCAGCACTGTCTCGGACAAAAAAAAACGCATACAGGGACACGTTGCGAACGGGCGCAACCCGCAGTGTATGGCAACGCTATCGAGAGGCAAATAAGGAAGAGATACGCCTATTCAGAAAAAAAAGGAGCTTGAGATACTGGCTCACAGGAATGATGCCCGAAAATTGTATGAAAAGATCTGGGGGATGACGAAAGATTTTAAGACCGGGGCAAGTTCCTGTAAGGGCAGTAATGACGACCTTGTAACCGACCTACAGAGTGTCCTTAAATTATGGAGGGAGCACTTCTCGTCACTGCTAAATTGCGAGGGAGACGTCAAACCCGACTATGATGAAGTGCGGATAGCTATATCCAGGCTCAAAAACAACAAAGCGCCTGCAAAAGACGGACTACCCGCCGAGCTGTTCAACCACGGAGGCGAAGATCTGGTAAAAAGCATGCATCAGCTCTTATGCGGAATATGGTCAGACGAGTGCATGCCTCCGAATTGGAAACACTCTGCCCAAGGACCTCTCTGACCCATTTGAAACCTTGATTTGAGGGCGACTCCCTTTCGTGCGATTTCTTCAACCTGATGCTGGAGAAGATAATTCGAGCAGCAGAGCTAAACAATGGCAATGGTACAATCTTTCACAAGAGCGTGCAATTGCTGGCGTATGCCGATGATATTGATATTGGCCTTAAAAACCGCGCCGTAAGCGCTGCCTTCTCTGGACTGGACAAGGAAGCGAAAAAAGTGGGTCTTGCGGCCAACGAGGACAATACGAAGTATTTACTGTCATCAAAGAAAGAATCGGCGCAACTGCGCCTTGGCAGCCAAGTCCCCGTTGATAGCTACAAATTTGAAACGGTGAGGGACTTCGACTATTTGGGAACAAGCATTAACACCGAAAATAATATCAGTGTAGAATCACTCTTGCCAACAAGTGTTGAGAAGTAAAGTCTTCTCTCGACAAACAAAGATCACGCTCTATAAGTCTCTCATCATATTAGTCCTGATGTACGCCTCAGAATCATGGACAGTGTCAAGAGAAGATGGAGATTTATTTTCCCGTGATGCCAACGGCGAGTATCGAAGGAAATTTAACGATGAGCTGTACGAGCTTTACGCAGACCTGACCGTAGTTCAGCGAATTACAGCCCTAAGGCTCCGCTGGCTGGGTCATGTTATGCGAATGGACAAAGAAGCTCCAGCAAAGAAGGTTTTCCTATCGAAACCCGAATTCGGCAGCAGAGGAAGGGAGCGGCCTCGACTGAGATGGAAACAACATGTGGAGGATAACTTGAACTCCCTTGGGGTTTCCAATTGGCGTCAGTTATCGCTAAAAAGGAATGACTGGCGTGCTTTGATACGAAACGGCCAAAGTCGACTAGGCGGTTAAGCGTCAATAAATGATGCAAGCCAAGATTAGGTATTATTATTATTATTATATTATTATTATTATAAGGCCTTATTACACCGCGACCATTTACATGATCTATTGTGTGACCTTTCAGCTTATTGCTGTATGCGGAGGCTCTTTATAAATTTGAGCACCTCCTCAGGCTTTTTATTCCATATCACGAACGGATTGAGAGTGATCCCGCCTAGGTAGCAAGCTCTCTTTCTTGCTAATGCACTGCATTCGCAGAGTATATGAACCGGCGTTTCATCGTCCAGTTCGCAAAACCGACAAATTGTTGTATCTGACAGATTCAGCTTACTCAGGTGATAACGCAGGCCGCAATGCCCCGTATAATACCCAGTGAGGGTTCTTAGATCCACCCTTCTTAAATTAATGAGCCTGGCTGATGCTCTTTGAGAGGGTTCTATAAAGAGTTTGGCCTGCCTCTGTCCTAGGCTGCTAAGCCAATGCTGCCTAAACTGTTTGTTTTCCGAGTTGCTTATGGTCTCCCTTACGTGGGCCTTGGTGAGCCCGCAAAAGGGTTCCGGACCATAAAATGCTGTTAGAGCGCCTTGTTTTGCAAGATGATCTGCTTCTTCGTTGCCGTCATGCCCTTCCAGTCCTTTGACCCAACCTAACAAAACTTTGTTTTTGGCTCCCAGATCATTAAGGACTGCGACACACTCATCAACAAGCTTTGAAGTTGTGGTGTAAGACTGCAAGGCACGTAGGGCGGCCTGACTGTCCGACATAATGTAGATTCGCTTAGAGGATAGTCTTCTACGGAGGCACTCCCTGCCACACACCTCTATTGCATGGATTTCCGCTTGAAAGATAGTGGGGTAGTTACCCATTGGGTGCCGGGCCGGACGGGATTATCCCCGCGCAACTTATAAACACGTTGGAGACATCAGCTAAATGGCTGGTATTTCTCTTCACAGCCTGCCTGGCTCTCAACCACATTCCGGGCTCCTGGAGAAGCGCCACGGTAGTGTTTATCCCTAAGGCTGGGAAGGCATCCCACTACGAGCCAAAAGATTACAGACCGATCAGTCTCTCGTCCTTTGTACTCAAAACCTTTGAGAGGATACTAAGCGACTACCTTTCAACGACTATTGATAGCAACCTTATTTCTAGCTATCAGCATGCATACACCAAGAGTAAATCAACAGAAACTGCTCTGCACAGCCTAGTATCTGTCATTGAGAAATCGCTGTGTGAAAAGGACTACTGTCTCGTGGCCTTCTTAGACATTGAGGGGGCTTTCAACAATATAAGCCCGGAGGCGATCAACTCCGCTCTAACTAATCTGGGCGTAGATAGACCTCTAACTGGTTTAATTGACCAACTTCTAAGAGGAAGGAAAATAGCTTCTTCACTTGGTACGGTCGAGTTATCACGCTATGTCACAAGGGGAACGCCCCAGGGTGGTGTTCTTTCCCCGCTTTTATGGAACCTCACAGTCAACTCGTTGCTACGTGACACAAGCTGGGGGGGCGGGAAGATAGTGGCATACGCAGACGATTTAGCTATTGCATTCAGAGGCAAGTTCCCACAAACTCTGTGTGACCTGATGCAAGTAGCACTGCGAGAGGTTTCGAGGTGGTCCTCTCGCTGCGGACTTAGTATCAACCCGGGGAAAGTGGAACTTGTCCTCTTCACCAACCGGTACAAAATACCGCCACTAAGCCTACCAGAACTAGATGGCACGCGCCTGGGCTTGTCGGATAAGGCCAAGTTTCTAGGTATAGTTCTGGACAGGAAACTGAATTGGAAGGAGAATGTTCTTCAGCGCCAGAAGAAAGCTTGCATCGCTCTTTACACATGCAAAAGAGCCATTGGCAAAAAATGGGGGCTCAGCCCTAGAGTATGCAGTTGGATCTACACGGCCATCATTCGCCCAATCATGCTGTATGGAGTCGTCGTATGGTGGCCGGCACTGAGCAAGACAACATACCTGAATCTGTTGCGGAAAGTCCATAGATCCAATATGATCTGTATAAGCGGTGCGCTAAGGACAACGCCCAACGAAGCCCTCCAGGCCATTCTGGGCATTTTGCCACTTGATCTGGAAGGGTTTCGGTCAGCGGCGGCATCAGCTCTGCGCCTAAGAGAAACCTCCAGTTGGGGTGCGGGTACTATTGGACACTCCAGTATTCTGGAATCTTACAGCTTTCTCCCTTTAAGCACAGATCGTTGTGCGACCACTACAGTCGGGGATAGCTGCTTCAAAATAAACATTCCCAGCAGAGAAGACTGGGAGAGGACGGATTGGTGTCCCGAAACAAATGGTGGCACTTCCATATACACCGACGGCTCGAAGTTGGACGGCAGAGTTGGAGGAGGGGTTTATTCAAGGGATTTGGACCTTGAACTCTCCTTCAGACTACCTGATCATTGTAGCGTCTTCCAGGCGGAAGTCTCGGCAATTCGGGACGCCGCGGCCTGGGTAAGCAAACGTGTTATCGGAGGAGATATCACTATTTTCAGCGATAGCCAGGCGGCAATCAAATCCCTTGGCTCATACACGTTCAACTCTGAACTGACGCTCAGCTGTCGTCGATCTCTTCAGGAGATGGCCCAACAGAACCGCGTAAACCTCATATGGGTCCCGGGACATAGGGACATTGAGGGAAACTGTAAGGCAGACGAGCTTGCCAGGCAGGGCACGACCAAGCAGGTTCTTCGGGATAAAGAGCGCTTAGGTATGCCGTTTGCCACATGCAAACTAATGCTGAAGGAGCACACACTCCGTCAAGCCAACGAAAGATGGCTGCAATCCCCAGGGTGTCGGATATCGAAACAAACCTGGCCAAAATGGGATCTTAAAAGGTCTAGACGCATTTATGCCCTAACTAGGAGGGAAATCTGCATATTGATAGGGGTATTAACCGGTCACTGCCTCATTGGTAGGCATGCAGAAAGGCTAAGTGTGCCCTACCGACGATGCTGCAGGAGTTGCAAAGATGATGAGGAGGAGGAAACGGTGGAGCACCTCATCTGCAACTGTCCGGCTTTAAGCGGCGTGAGAACGCGCTTTTTGGGAGTTCCGTTCCTAGATAGTCTAAGCCAGATCGCGGAACTGGACATAAAGGACTTGATGGGCTTCATAAAGTCATCTAAGTGGTTCGAGGAGGAGTAACGGTGTCGGTTTAGGAGTGTCAGTCCCGGGATTCTGCTATGTGGAAAATCCCAACAACTCAGGGATTTTCCATATGGCTGGGTCCCGGGGCTGACTTTCCTTGTGTTGGTGGTATCACAACGGGCCTTCAAAACTGGCCTAAGTGTGCCTCTGCGGCAGCCACTTGAACCTACCTACCTACCTACCCATTGGTACCGATTTTTTGTAATTCGGTCCATAGATTCCAGCTCCCGTTTTACCATCTTCCAGCTTGGATCCATCGGTATACCAAATCTCCGAATCGGATTCAGCATATGGGTTCCCTGTTTCCCAGAGCACTCGATCTACGATTGAAACTTCAAAGTTTCGCATGATCCTGAGAGTAGGAGTTATTGCATCACTTACTTGCAATATAGGACTATTCATGAACTTCTTGACTATCTTCATTTGTCCTGTCATATTTCCGTTTTTTAGATCAGAAATATTCTGAAGTCTTAATGCGGCAAGTGTTGCTTCCTTCTCTATCAGAATTGGGAAGGGAGGTATTCCCACAAGGGCACTTAAAGCATCAGCAGGGCACGTTCTCATTGCACCTGTTATGCCTACACAGACTAGCCGATGCAGCTTACTTAATTTAATTGCCGCTGTTCTTTGGGCAGACTTCGGCCACCAGACTAGGGAAGCGTAGGTAACTATTGGCTTCACAACTGTATTAAATGACCAATACGTCATTTTTGGAGACAGCCCCCATGTTTTGCCATACAGTCTAGTGCATGCGAAATAGGCCCTCGTTGCTTTATTTATGGTAGCTTCCAAATGAGCATTCCATGTGAGGGTTTTGTCTAGTGTTACTCCTAGGTATTTTGCTTCCATCGAAAAACTTATACGGCAGCCTCCTAGGGACGGCTCTAACATAGACAGCTTCCTTCGCCGCGTAAAAGGCACCAAGACTGTTTTATTTGGGTTAATAGATAACCCTTTGTTAGCACACCATCTTTCAATGAAGCGCAGGGCTTGTTGCATGCGATCGGATATTGTATCCTCATGCATTCCTGTCACGCAGACTGCTAAGTCATCTGCATAGCCCTGTACGTCAAAGCCATTGCCCTTCAGAAGGTGAAGAAGCTCGTCTATGACTAGGGGCCGCAGTAGAGGAGAAAGTACACCTCCTTGAGGGCATCCTCTTGTGGCCACGATTGAGCCAGCACTCCCACCTAGCTCAAAGCTGATTTTTCTTTGCTTTAGCATAGCAAGCACCCAGAGAGTGATCATTGGGCTTACGTCCTTACTAATCATGGCTTCCTCAATGGCCTGATACGTCGTATTATCGAAAGCGCCTGATATGTCGATTAATGCACACAGGGCTATGTTTTTAGACTCTATGGCCTTTTCAATTTTTTCTGTAAGGCAGTGGATAGCAGTCTCCGTAGATTTTCCGGGTTGGTACGCAAATTGGGTTTTACACAGAGGGAATTTCTTTAAGTTTACTTCCCTAATGTGCTGATCCAAAATTTTCTCCATTCCCTTTAGGAGAAAGGAACTGAGACTTATTGGTCGATACGACGATGGCAAGTTTTCAGGCTTCCCTGGTTTCGGTATAAATACAACCTTAACCTCTGTCCATCTGTTAGGAATGTGTCCCAATAGCAGTGATGCTCTATATAAATTGGATAGGACTGGGGCTGTATAGCCGATCCCTTGCTGCAGCAAACAAGGGTAGACACCATCCGGTCCTGGAGATTTGAAAGCGCTGAACGTAGATAAAGCCCATTGCACTTTCTCAACAGTGGTGAGCTTAGCTGCCAGGCTCTTTTCTCTACCACTAATCGTCGGTAAATCGTCAATTAGAGGAGAGTGTTGGTTGCCTGGTATGCAGTCCGGAAAGTGAGTAGCAAGCAAAAGTTTGCATGTGTCCTCCGGCTGCTTGGTGTAGCTCCCATCTGGGTTCTTCAGAGTGCCAATCACGTTGCTGTGGCCTCTCGCAAGGGCCTTTTGGAGCCGCACTGCCGTAGGGAGATCTTTAATGTTTTCGTAGTGTTCTCTCCAGGTTGCCCTCTTAGATTTCCTAAGTTCTTTATTATAGGAAGTTAGAGCATTCCTATAGGATACCCAGTCTCCCGTGTCTTTAGCTGTATTAAACAACCTTCTTGCTTGACATCTTAACTGTGCAAGCGTTTTGTTCCACCAAGGCATATCCCGTTGTACACGTTTTTTAGCCTGGGGACAACTCTCGTTGAAAGCCGTTATAATATCTGATTGAAATTGTTCAGCTTCTGTCTCAATCTCCTGCACCGTAGTTATCGGTTGGTGTAGGCAATTGCCACTTTCTTCCATGGTAAAACGAAATTGTTCCCAATTCGTTTTCCTGGGTTTCCTGAAAACGAGCTCAAGTGACCCATGTCGAATACAATGTGTTTGTGGTCCGACATTGATTCCTCCCCCGAGACGTGCCAGTTTGAGACAGTGAAAGCCATGTTTTGGCTACATAGAGTGAGGTCAAGAACCTCTCCTCTGATAGCATTAACAAAAGTTGGTTCATTACCACGGTTCATTACATTGATATTGTGACTACTAATAAACTCCAGGAGGTGCTCCCCCCTGTTATTTATGTTCGTACTACCCCATGCTGTGTGGTGGGAGTTTGCGTCACAGCAGAGGATCCAAGGGATAGCCTTCTGTTGGCAGTACTCAATGAGGGATTTGGATTCAGCAGTTGTGGCTGTTACCTCCTCACCCGGAAAGTAAGCAGAGGCTAAAATGGCCTCTTTTTCACCTCTTGGGGATGGAATTTTCGCCCAAACTGCAACCAAATCAGCTGTCATGAACTGTAAAAGTGGAATAAACGACAGTTTTTTGCTTAGAAGCATCGCCGCCCTGGGACGGGAACCGGTGGCATAGATTAATTTACCATCAGCACTATTAAGACCTTTCACAGAACCATGTAGAATCCACGGTTCTTGAATGAAAGCGATCCCCAGACCTTCTCTGTTGAATCTTCTGCTAAGGACATCCGAAGCTGCCTTGGCATGATGAAGATTCACTTGGAGGCATTTAAGACGCCTCGACCTAAGATTGTTTTTTGGGAGGGGAGACATTATAAAGAGTTTTTGCGGACTGAGTCCGCCCTCTCTTTAAGTCGGCTGCTGTTCAGCAAAGCATCGCCTCCAGATGCTTGATCTTGGCCCTCGGCTTTTCCTTTTTCAGATCTGTGGTTCTCACCACTTTTCGTTTGTAGGTTTTGAGGGGGCTTGTGGATAGCTCCCGTTGAAGCCTTTAGCGGAGTCTCGACTACCATATCCGTTGCTGTTGATTTCAGCTCAAATTTGGTTGGTGCATCCTCCATGCATTCTTGCTGCATTGCAGTTTGTTTAACAGTATATACCTGCTCCACCGGTAATGACTCAGAGTCGCCGGCTGCCTGGTCTTTTGCCTTCTGTTCTGCCATAGTATTTCCATCTCTACCGCTGGCTTTATCATCTACCCGGGGCAGAGATGGTTTGGTTTTAGCCCTCAGTTTGACCTTAGCATACCCAAAATAGATGTTGTTATTTAGCTGGCGGATCGTTTCTGCGGACAACGGATCTACAGCTATTGTGATTTCCGCCACTGTGGCCCTACTTATACGATTGAGTATCCTCCAATTGCTGGTGTCCAGGGCCGCATTCTGAACAGCAAAAATCCTCAGAAGATGTTCGTTTGAGGGGCAATCTTTCTCCTTGAAATACCCGACAAAGATAATTCGACGTGGTACTTCGGCGTCCGAGACTACCTTTAGTTTCGCGCCCTCCCATGGAGTTAGTTTTGGGACGATGTCTTTTATCCACTCTGCGGTATTAGAATCCACGCAGACAGTCGAAAGTCATCCTTGGCGAATCAGGCATCCCGTAAACCGGGGACTGATAGCGCCAACTTGAAGTTTCCACACTTCATTCAGAATGGCCTTCCTTATGATCTTCACTTGCTCTGAAGACCAGATGGTAATAGGATAATCCTGCGGGATTATGCCCAGCTTGACAGTGGTCAGGGCATCTCTAAAAGATTCTGACGGTTTTGCTGCCACACCATCAGGATGGCCCGCGGCTACTAAGGCACTGGCTCCAGTGACCAGGGTATCCTTAGAAGATCCTGACTGTTTGGCTGCATCGCCTTGAAGAGGAGTCAACTGCCGTGTCCTCTTTTGGAAATATGGTGGGGTCGTACTGTTGGATCGTCCCCTTTTATTGGTCGCCTCCCTTTGCGCCGGCCCTTGAGGCTTTTTGGCGATTGCTAAAGCGCTTTCGTAATTCAAACCCTTAGCCAAGATTCTTTTAAGACGCTTACGGGTGGCACCATTCAACCCCTTAGGTTTTATAGCATTTTCAGTACCATGGGGGGGCTTGTTCTTCCCCGCCATGTCTGAGGCTTCAGTTTTTGATTCGGTATCAACCGAAAGGCCAGAATTGGCCTGATCATTTAAGAGCAGTTCAGCTCCAGATTGATTTATATTATTATTTTTTAAATTCAATTGGTCCATATAATTCCCACGAGTGTAGGGGAAAGTAGGTCAGCCTGGACATAGCCCCCGATATCCCAGTAAGACTGCTTACAACCAGAGGGCGCCAGGTATCTGGAGGCCACCGTTATAAGACACACTTACGTAGTGCCATTCATCCCATGAGCACGGTGCGGATCACACTCGGGATTACGGGTTTTATTGAGTAAGGTAAGAGTACGCTGAAAAAAAATCTACAAGAAACGGCCGTCAAATTAACAGTAAACCCTGTCATTTTTCGTCCAACAGTGGGTAATATCAATTTTGAAAGTGATCATCATTCTTCGAATATACTATCATATTGACATGAATTACTGTAAATTTGAAAGTGGACACTATCATATTGACATGAATTACTGTAAATTTGAAAGTGTCATTTCATTAATTGATATTTTTCAAAAATCACATGTTTTTAGTGTCAATTTTACAGTAAATACTGTAATATTTACAGTATTACCATAATCGCTTTGAAAGTGGTTTTGATATGCTACTTTCAATGTGCACTTTCAACCTTTTTATTTCAGTGTAATAATAAAAGAAGAGTTAAGAAGGCTTTTCCTGGTAGAATTCGCCCATTTTCTTAAAACAAAACTAGTTGAAATTGTTATTTACAGCTGTGCATAGTGCAAAAGTTATCACACCTCAATTGCTCTTTAAGGTTCTTGCTTTTTGAAGCATAGTATTTTGTTTTTGCTTTTGCTTTGAAAAAACCAGCTGTCACAGCAGCAGCACGAAAAATACTGTAAGCAATTGATCGTTTACTATTAAGCAAATTTTATAATTTTTTCTAAATATTGCTTTCTGTTTCGTTGTTTTTGAATAAAGAAATGCCAGCAATCTATTGTTTGCTGCATTTTTATGCTACTACTTTGCCAGTTTGTTGTTTTTAAAGCAAGTAAAAGGTTCTGCTTTTGGCTGCTGATTTTTTTTAAGCAAACGCAATAACAAACAAGCCGCTTCCTAAGCAAGACAATTTAAAAGCTCAGCATCAGCTAATTTTCGTTGCTTTTGCTATTTTTGCTTAAGCATTTTGAACCCTGATTCTAAATGTGGAACACCGGAAGGTTGCTATTTTGAGGAACTGTGGATTGTATTGTTCGGCGAATGAGGTCAAATGTGATGGAATTCCAAATTTGGAAAATGAGATTTGTATGGAAAAAAGCGCCAAATTTGCAATTTTCGCCAAATTTGGTGCGGTGTAAATGTACTATAAGACTTATGTATAAGGTATGGTATATTGGCTATTTATACATCCCTACCTTGTCCACAAACATACCCATATCTACGTTTCATTATATTCAAAATAAATTTTGTTGGTTGAGTCAACAATGAAACAATAAAATAAAAAAATTGGCTTTACAAAAAATAAAAGTGAGCCAACGAAGTTTAGTAAATGAAAAAAGTTGATAGTATTTTTCGGTGCGTATTTTTTTGGATTTTATTTTTTAGGGTAGGGCCTTAGAAAGTCCGCTATTTTAAGAAGCTCATTTTTATTATTATTATTATATTAGGTTCACGTTGAGCGATCGCCGTGGTTAGCGGTAGTATGCTCGGCTACCCGTCAAACCAACATCGAAAATTATTTAGAAAAAGTATTTTCTAAACGGGGTCGGCCCTTGGCAGCGATTTGGTAAATTCTCCGAGTGTATTTCTGCCATGAAAAGCTTCTCAGCAAAATGCATTTGCTTTGCAGATGCCGTTCGGAATTGGCAAAAAACTGTAGGTCCCTCAAATTTGTGGGAAAAATTTTAAAGCAGCACACCACAAATTGGAAGAGGAGCAACGTTAGTTGTTAGTGGTTATAATGATAACCTGTTTGTATATCGCCGCCATAAATGTTTTTTGACGTTGAGCCATAAACTCGAGTTTATTGACAACAACAATATGAATTAACTCAAAAATGTCCCTTTAACTCAAGTTTATGGCCCAACGTGAACGCAGTCTTAGAAACATCTTTCATACTTCCAGAATTTTTACGATTTCAATTTCAAACCGTGATTTCTTAACATCACATTTACCTAAATAAATCGTTGAAAAATAAGAGTAAATAATTTTGTCCGCCTCTGTATGTTTGGATGTTAAAAAGGGAGTAACTTACCTGATAACGAGGGTGGTAATCACAATAACAAAGAGCGTGCCTAAATAACGAGCGTAGGCTGTATTTGTTTGATTCCTTGAACATAAACCAAAAGGAAAATCTGCGTACTACATAGTGATGAAAATTTGATAGAATTTATCCATGCAGTTATGTATCTTTATAATCGTTAATACCTAGGTTAGGTTAGGTTCAAGTGGCTACCGTAGAAGCACACCTAGGCCAGTATTAAAAGGCCCGTTGTGATACCACCAACACTAGGAAAGTCAGTTCCGGGACCCTGCCATATGGAAAATCCCGGTATTAACGGAATTCTCCACATAGCAGAATCCCGGGACTGACGTTCCTATACCGACACCGTTACTCCTCCTCGAACCATTTAGATGACTTGATGAAGGCCATCAGGGAACTCCCAAAAAGCGCATTCTCGCGCCACTTAAAGACGGGCAGTTGCAGATGAGGTGCTCCACCGTTTCCTCCTCCTCATCATCCTTACAACTCCTACAGCATCGTCGGTAGGGCACACCAAGTCTTTCTGCGTGCCTACCAATGAGGCAGTGCCCAGTCAATACGCCTATTAATATGGAGATTTCTCTTCTCCTTAGGGCATAAATTTGTCTTGATCTTTTATGATCCCATTTCGGCCAGGTTTCTTTGGATATCCGGCATCCTGGAGATTGCAGCCATCTTTCGTTGGCTTGGCGAAGTGTGTACTCCTTCAGCATAAGCTTGCATGTGGCAAACGGCATACCTAAGCGCTCTTTATCCCGAAGAACCTGCTTGGTCGTGCCCTGCCTCGCAAGTTCGTCTGCCCTACAATTTCCCTATGCCCCGGGACCCATGTGAGGTTCACGCGATTCTGTTGGGCCATCTCTTGTAGAGATCGACGACAGCTGAGCGTCAGTTCAGAGTTGAACGAATAAGAGCCAAGGGATTTGATGGCCGCCTGGCTGTCGCTGAATATAAAAATGTCGTGTTCGATACTGTGTTGGCCTATCCAAGCCGCGGCGTCCATGATTGCTGAAACTTCAGCCTGGAAGACACTGCAGTGATCAGGTAGTCTGAAGGAGAGCTCAAGGTTCAGATCCTTTGAATAAACCCCTCCTCCAACTCTGCCGTCTAACTTCGAGCCATCAGTATAAATGGAAGTGCCGCCATGAGTGGCGGGACTCCGATCCGTGCTCTCCCATTCTTCCCTGCTGGGAATGTTGATTTTAAAACAGCTATCTCCGACTGTTGTGGTCGCACAACGATCCGTGCTCAGCGGAAGAAAGCTATAGGATCCCAAAATACAGGCGTGTCCAGTAGTGCTTGCGCCCCAGCCGGACGTTTCCCTTAGACGCAGAGCCGATGCTGCTGCTACCCGGTGCCCTTCCAGATCGAGTGGCAAAATGCCAAGAATGGCCTGGAGTACTTCATTGGGCGTTGTTCTTAACGCACCGCTTATACAGATCATGCAAGATCTGTGTACTTTACCTAGCAGATTAAGGTTTGTTGCCTTGCTCAGCCCAGGCCACCATACCACAACTCCATAGAGCATGATTGGTCGAATGATTGCGGTGTAGATCCATTTGCATATTTTGGGGCTGAGCCCCCATTTCTTTCCAATGGCTCTTTTGCATGTGTAGAGTGCAATACACGCTTTCTTCTGGCGCTGAAGAACATTCTCCTTCCAGGTTAGTTTCCTATCCAGAACTGTGCCTAAGAACTTGGCTTTGTCAGCCAGGTTCAGGTGCACGTCATTCAGTTTTGGTAGTGTTAGCGGTGGTATCTTATAGCGGTTGGTGAAAAGAACCAGTTCTACTTTTCCCGGGTAGATGCTCAGTCCGCAGCGCGACCACCATGAGGAAACCTCTCGCAGTGCTACTTGCATCAAGTCGCACAGGGTTTGTGGGAATTTGCCCCTATATACTATAGCTAAGTCGTCTGCATATGCCACTACCTTCCCGCCCCCCCCAGCTTGTGTCTCGCAGCATGGAGTTGACAGTGAGGTTCCATAGAAGCGGGGAGAGAACACCACCCTGAGGCGTTCCCCTTGTGACATAGCGTGATAAGTCAACCGAGCCCAGTGATGAAACTATTCGTCTACCCCTTAGCAGTTGATCAATAAGTCCAATAAATAAACACTACCGTGGCACTTCTCCAGGAGCACGGAATGTAGCTAAGAGCCAGGCAGGCTGTATAGAGAAATACCAGCCATTTGGCTGAGGTCTCCAGCGTGTTTATGAGTTGTGCGGGAATAATCCCGTCTGGCCCGGCAGCCTTGAACGGTTCGAAGCTTTTAACCGCCCACCTAACCTTTTCCTCCGTGATGGGTATGTATACAGCCAGGTTTGTTGTAGGTGCTACGGGTTCCTCATGCAAGTTCCCTGGGAAGTGCGTATTCAAGAGCAGCTCTAGGGTTTCCCTCTCCGTGCTGGTCCAGGATCCGTCAGGTTTGCGCAAATAGCTTGTGGCTGTTTGAGTTTTTGAGAGCACTCGTCTAAGTCTCGCTGTATCGTCGACATTTTCGACCCCAGTGCAGAAATTTCTCCACGATACTCTCTTCGCCTGCCTCAGAGCTTTTTTGTAGGCCCTGAGTTTAACTTTATATTCGAGCCATTGAGTCTCCGTGCCAAGGCTCTTGGCCTTATTAAATTGTGTCCTACATGATTTTCGGAGCGAGTCCAGGTCGTAGGACCACCAATGCGGCTTTGTTTACCGCGTGGTTTTGGCACTGGGCAAGCCTGCTCTAAGGCATTCGAGAGCGCCGTTGTAAAGGTCTTTACCAGATCCTCCAACTCCCCTACTGATGAGGGGACTTGTGGGGGCAGTGCTGGTAAGTCCCTAGATAGTATTTCATTCTGTAGCTGCCAGTTAGTGTTACGTGGGTTGCGTTTCATAACCGGCTGCTCAACAGAAACGTCTAGAACTATTTCTACGTACCGGTGGTCGGAGAATGAGTGCTCATCGAGAACGCGCCATTTTCTGACCCACTCATAAGCGCCTTCGCTGCAAATAGTGAGATCTATTACCTCCCTACGGGTTTTAGTAATAAACGTAGGTTCGTTACCCACGTTGCAAACTACCAGGTTAGTTGTTAACAAATAGTCAAACAACGACTCTCCTCTAGCATTGATATCGGAGCTTCCCCACTGGACGTGATGAGCATTGGCGTCAGTTCCGATAATAAGATGACCCATGGAAAAATTTGCCACCAGTTCTTTTACCTCCCTCTGTGGCGGAGGTTCTTCGGCGTCGTAGGGCATATAGACCGACGCCATCGTCAGACTGGTACTGTCGACTGTTAAACTGGCAGCTGTAACGTCACCATTGGTATAGTTGGGCAAGAGAAATGCATTCAGCTCAGACTTAACTAAAATACAGGCTCTAACCCTGCCCCCCTCGCTGGCTCGAATAAGCTTATAACCCTTAGTCCCCAAACCGCAAATCCTTGAGCTGTTGACCCAGGGTTCTTGGATGAGGACCACATCTACGTCGCCTTTAGAGAGACGACTGATTAAAGCAGCCGAGGCTGCTTTAAATTTGTGCAGGTTTATCTGAATCACCACCAATATGAGAGTGCTCAGACTTCCCTGCCACCGCCGTATCGTCGAGTTCCACCTCGTCTGGACGACGATTTCTTCAGACCACGGTTTGGCGTGGCAGAGATCCTACTAACTGTGGCAGTGTCAACTGTGGTGCGCTCAGGACTAGCTGCTATCACTGTGACGTTGAGGTCCTCCCCGTCCAGCAGGCTGTCTCCCATCTCCGAGCTGTTCACTGCTCCTTCGCCATTTGACGTGGCAGATACCATACTTTCCGAGTCGGACATCTCCGACTCCCCTTCCGGCACTGCGATGTCCGAGTCCTCCGGTGCAGCCGAAATAGCAGCGCGCTTTGCATCGCCGCGGTATACGTGGATCACGATCTGACCCATGCCGTAGTGCACTCGTCCATTGCACCGTTTAAGGGGCTCGAGTGCCTCCTTATTCAAGGTGAATACCACTTGCCTATCAGGCCCTACCGCGTCCTCGACCACATTTACACCCCAGTCCTGCGTCGGGAGAGACGGGTTCATGATCCTCAGCATCCTGAGAATTCTCTCAGGTTCAGCAGGATAGCAGGAATCCACGCTCTTCCCCTTGGCCGAGCCGGGATGTCCTTCCAGTCGACAACCTCGATTCTTGCCCCTTGGTAGATCTCACCTAGTCTTGCAGCTGCTGCCTTGTACAGTGCAACAGTTTTTGCATCCTCGCAAGCGAATACCTTGATTCGGCCCTGGTGCCATCCCGCATCAGAACCCATCGGAGTGGCACCCGGAGACTCATCCATAATGTCGAGAAGGGCATTACCGATAGCGTTCCGGACGAACCGCCACTGGTCCCTAGGGATGGCCCAGTTTTCATTACCTCGGTCAATGACGCCTATGAGGATCCTATCCTTAGTCACTTCAGCAAAGCTGAGTTTACCCATTACGGGGGCGTGTTGCTGCCGCTTCGGGTGAGGTTTCAAATCCACGTCCGATCTCTGGCGTTTGAAGGGATTTATATTAACCTTCTTTGGCGCGTAATCGCTTTGGAAGTTCGGTAAGATAGCTTCAGCCATCTCCACCGTCTTCCTAGCATTCGGCGATAGCGTCTCTTGTGAAATACCCTCGTATTTCTTCAGTATCCGCGGCTCTTTTGTCCAAGTACTCAGAGCGACTGGGAGATGTCTTTTGGGGTAAATTTCGACCCGTAGTTGCCATCGCGGTCGTTCCCTTATTTGGATCTCTGGGGCCAGGTCGTGAGACGACTGCCACAGACGTTAAAGACTTGGTTTCGGTACCGGCACTTACTAGGGCTCTAGCATCAGCCGTTGTTGGCTTCACCGTGTTTGTACCGGTACTTACTTTGGGGATTGCCCCCTTATTATCCAGAGCTGATCGACTCGTAGTTGCCATCGCTGTCGATCTCTCGGCTGATGAAGAAATGGAGTTTGTCCTCCGACGTTGCGTTCTCGCTTGCTCCAGCATTTTCCTCCTCTGCTGGGCAGTATACATGGTTGTATCATTATTTTTAAGGTTTTTATTACTTTTTTTCATCTTGTTCGTACGACCCCTTGCCGGGCAAGGCCAGTTTAGGGTCAAAGGAAGAGTATGGGGAATGTGTCGTCCGCCGCGGCAGAGCCCCATGCCGCGGTAAGGCCATAGTTACTCTCCGAGGCGGCCCGGTATCAGAGAAGCTCCGTTCGATTACAGCCACGATTTGCCTCCCGGCTGCAAACGTCCAATGGGCACGTGGTCGCATAACACCCTGGATTGGGAGGGGGAAGATCTTAGTCGTCGCGCCAGAGAGGCTTGGCTTCTCTCGTGATGTAGTACCGGCGGCACTATGATCACAAGGGCAGCGCAGCCCTGTGGCTATCGACTTAAGCCCTCGTACCGCGGCAAGGTGTCAACCCTTCACGAGGGGAGAGGTTAATACCTAACTATGGCATTAGTTTAAATTTCACAAAAAAAAACTGGTGAAAACAGGTTAAGAAAAATTTGTGATTGTTCCATAGAATATTGTTCTCATATTTTTCATGGTTACAACACGTTGCCACATATTAAGTCGTTACTGAATCGTACGGCAACTTTAGCCGGCAGAATACTAAAAGGTGTAGAAGTGGCCCATAATTTGTTTGTTGGTAAAAATAATGTTGTTACCACACTCAGTCTATTTTCCACACTCAAGCGTAATTTGTAAGCCCACTTGCAGAATTTTTTTGTTTGAAGCAGTCTAATATTAACCCATCCCTTTTATGTACTACTTATTAAATGTAGAATCATTTGTATAGCATAGACACTAATTTCAGTGTTAGTTGTGAAATTCACGATATCCCACTCTCATTTTGTTGGTAAAAATAATGTTGTGACCACCCTGCAAAAATCTTTGGATTATGTGTCCCAATTTTTTGATATTGGGGTACTCAATAGTAATCCTCAAAGCCGATCATTGCCTCGTGCCTTATCGACGAAACTCACGACACTATCGCTCTGACAGTATATACTCCAAGGAGTAATAACATTGGAGTAGTTTGCAAGGTGCTCTGACGGTAGATACTCCAAGGAGTAACAACATTGGCGTACTCTATGGAGTAGCAGAAACAAAGAGAAGCTTGGAGTAGGTGGTCCAATCCTAGGACAGCGCAATGTTAATTGGAGCACAGTTTTTATACGAAAAAGGATTACTTTTAGAGTACTCTGATGCTCCAATCGGAATACTCTTTGGATAGGAAATAGAGTACTCTCGATTTTTGCAGGGCACACTCAGTCATTTTCCACCTTCAAGCGTAATTTGCAAGCCCACTTGAAGAAATTTTTTTGTTTGAAACAATCTAATATTAACCCATTCCTTTATATGTACTACATACTAAATGTATGAATCATTTGTATAGCATAGACACTAATTTCAGTGTTAGTTGTGAAATTCACGATTCCCACTCTCATTTTCATACAAGTAGGATAATTAGGTGAGGATGAACATAAATTACATCACGACAGGCAAATGCAAGGTCATATAATTTCAAAAGCGAACTTGGCACTATTGCAGAATGGCGTGTTGTTTCCGAGCTGTCTAGCTTTGAACATTTGTCTTGTTTTCTAATTTTACGAATTCAATTGAAAATTAAAAAGCAGAAAAGAGTCATACCCATGTCTGAATCTTATTATAAAAAGACGGCCTTCCTGAAGAAAATTTAAACTCAAACTTTTTTTGTGGAGAGTTTCATTTTTTTACTTTTGTTAGGTAGTACATTTTCTTCAGACACAAAATGAAAATGTAAGTTTTCGTCAGACACAAAATGAAAGTGTTAGTTTTCGTCTAACATAAAATTTCTGGTGTTAGTTTTCGTATGGCACGTCGTTTTATGGTAGGCCTCTAAAAGTTAATATTATGAACCAGTCTAATGCACATATGTACATAAACCGGACTTGGGTAAGTAAAATTAATTATCAATGCAAAATGAGTGTTCTGGAAATTATTGTAAACAATTATCTCGAGCAAAATTACGAAATATGTAGTGAGTGTGGATATATGTAAATAGAGGTTCCCACAATCAATGTTGACAGAGTGAGTCTAAAAATCGCCAATTGAAACTGAAAGCATAATAAATTTTTCTTCACATCAAAATATGCTTACTGATTGATTTCAAAGGTATTGATATTTGCTCTTTACGTGTTTATAAAAAAATTAAGTCGAAATATTTATATTTTTCTCAGTAGTTGATTTAAATTGTCTTTTTAATGCGTAATAAAGTGTCAAATTTACAATAACTATATGGAAGAACTTTAATCTGCAGGCTTTGCCTTTGGATAAAGTACATATCTATACAGTTGGTAAAAAATTACCTTTAGAACTAAGTAGATGGAAGCCCATATAGATGACGCGAGTATATTTGTAATTTGAAGTATGGCAACAACAATTTCCATTTGGGAAATTCTAGCGATGAGCCGCTAATAGTCTTCAATTTTATGCATATTTATCATGACAAAAGAGTTTATTTATGGCAACGATGTTCTCGGTGGGGAATGTGAATATTTTTTAATGTACGTATGTCTGTATATAATTAAATTTATTTAATTCACATTAGCTAATTGACATTTCCCAAATAAGCATATCCCTGCAGCGAAAGCAACTAGTTAAAAACTACTTTACAACTAGTTGGTGCACCGGGCCCAACTAGTCAGTGTTCTGTCTTTTTTCCATATAAGCAACTGGTATTTTTTACGTGTTGATGTCCTACGAAAGTCAATTGTCAGATTTCGACCAGAACATACCAGTCATCTACTAGTCATGATATACTAGAATTATACTAGTTGAAAAATACCAGTCCCGTCCTAGTTCAACCTAGACTAGTATGACTTCCATAAAATGAACTAGTCCCCATACTAGTAAAAAAAGGACTAGTATGAAATATACTAGTCCCATACTAGTCCAAAAAGCATTGAACCTGGATTAGTATGATTTCAACCAGAATTTTCATGACTTACCCTTTATTTCATCATTTGCCTTTATTTTCATGTTTATTCTTAAGAAAGCAGCGACTATTTGTATTTACCCTCTCACGAAAAAGCATCTGTGAATTATAAGCAAACGAAACGAATGAATTTGGTATTTTTTAAGTGGTATGATTTCATCCAGAAAAATCTAGTTGGTTACTAGTATGGAATGGATAATTCCTAACTAGTATGACTTCAGCCAGAAAATTCTAGTTGTATACTAGTATGAAATGGATGTTTCCTGACAAGTATGAATTCAGCCAGAAAATTATAGTTGTATAAAATTTTTCTGACTAGTTTGAGGTTTAGCTGCATAATAATGCAAACACACATATACAAATGTACATATGTACGTAGGTGCATGTGCATGAATCCTGGAATGAAATCTATTATAACAACATAACAGGTTTCTCCCTTTTTTGCAATAACCACAATTCTAAGGTATATAAAATTTGGTATGTATCAATATGTCTCGCCGAGCAGGGTGTTCGACAACAAACCAAAAATTTAAAAAAATTAATTATAATATGATTTGAAAATCACACCACTACATGTGATATACACGCATTCGCTTTATAGAGCCGCTGTTATGGGTGTATGTACCCTGCAGTCAAACATACTAGTTCATTGACTAACCATTTTGTGGCATATGCATACCAGTTCATTGTTGATTAGTTTTAAAACCAGTCAATGCCAAACTACTCAGCGAAAATTCTAGTTCATTGACTATACATTTTGTGGCGTATGCATACTAGTTCATTGCTGATTAGCGTTAAACCAGTCAATGCCAAACTACTCAGCAAGCAATATAGTTAATTGACTATACATTTTGTGGTGTATTCATACTAGTTAATTTCTGATCACCTTTAAATCATTCAATGTCGAACTACTCGGCAAACAATATAGTTCATTGACTATACATTTTGTGATGTATTTATACTAGTTCATTGCTGATTAGCTTCAAACCAGTCAAGGCCAAACTACTCAGCAAACAATATAGTTCATTGACTATACATTTTGTGGTGTATTCATACTAGTTCACTTCTGATCACCTTTAAACCAGTCAATGTCAAACTACTCAGCAAACAATATAGTTCACTGACTATACATTTTGTGGTGTATTCATACTAGTTCATTTCTGATCACCTTTAAACCAGTCAATGTCGAACTACTCTGCAAACAACATAGTTCATTGACTATACATTTTATTGTGTACTTATACTAGTCAATGCCAAACTACTCAGCAACATTATAGTTCTTCGACTAAACATTTTGTGGTGTATTCATACTAGTTAATTTCTGACTACCTTTGAACTAATCAATTCCAAACTACTCAGTAGACACCTAGCCCGTGTAGGTGTAGTCAGAAAAAGCCTAGTCTATTTTAGAAAAATACTACTTAGAAAAATTCCATTTCATACCACATTATTATTATAAGGCCTTATTACACCGCAACCATTACTATGCAAACATTATTTGAAATTTTTGGTTTGCTTCTTTTTTCTCTTGTAATTCACAGATGCTTTTTCGTGTTTGGGTAAATACAAATATGATGCTGATGTATGTATATATGATCTAGTATGTCAGCTGCTATATTTCTTGTGTATCATCATCATTTATTGGCGCTTAACCGCATAAGCGATTTTGGCCGTTGCATATCAAAAAAAAAAAACCTTCTGTGCTGGAGCTTCTTTGTCCATTCGCATAACATGGCCCAGCCAGCGGAGTCTTTGGGCTTTAATTCGCTGGACTATGGTCAGATCTGCGTAGAGCTCGTACAGCTCATCGTTAAATTTCCTTCGATACTCACCGTTGGCATCACGGGAAGGACCATAAATCTTCCGGAGAACTTTTCTCTCAAATACTCCAAGGGCCATCTCATCTTCTCTTGACATTGTCCATGAATCTGAGCCATACATCAGGACAGGTATGATGAGAGACTTATAGAGCGTGATCTTTGTTCTTCGAGAGAGGACTTTACTTCTCAATTGCCTACTCAGTCCAAAGTAGCACTTGTTGGCAAGAGTGATTCTCCGCTGGATTTCTAGACTGATATTATTTTCGGTGTTGATACTGGTTCCCAAATAGACGAAGTCCCTCACAGTTTCAAATATGTAACTATCAACAGTGTCATGGCTGGCAAGGCGCAGGTGCGCCGATTCTTTCTTTGATGACAGCAAATACTTCGTCTTGTCCTCGTTCACGGCAAGACCCACTTTTTTCGCTTCCTTATCCAGTCCAGAGAAGGCAGCGCTTAAGGCGCGGTTGTTAAGGCCAATGATATCAATATCATCGGCATACGCCAGCAATTGCACGCTCTTGTAAAAGATTGTACCATTGCGGTTTAGCTCTGCTGCTCGAATTATCTTCTCCAGCATCAGATTGAAGAAATCGGACGAAAGGGAGTCGCCCTGTCTGAAGCCTCGTTTGGTTTCAAATGGCTCAGAGAGGTCCTTCCCGATTCTGACGGAGCTGTTGGTATTGCTCAACGTCATTTGGCAAAGCCGTGTATATATACAGAAAAAAGGCACTGGTAAAATCAACAATCTCGTGCTGTTATCCTGAAGTTGACCAAATTTCGGTTATTTGAACGGTAATTTTTGTTGAAGTAACTGTATTCAGATCTTTTATGATCCCTCTAGATCTTTTATGATCCCATTTTGGCCAGGTTTGTTTGGATTTCCGGCACCCTGGGGATTGTTGCCACCTTTCGTTGGCTTGACGGAGTGTGTACTCTTTCAGCAACTCCTTCGGCAAACGGCATATGCAAGCTAATGCTGAAGGAATACACACTCCGTCAAGCCAACGAAAGGTGGCAACAATCCCCAAGATGCCGGACATCCAAACAAACCTGGCCGAAATGGGATCATTAAAGATCTAGAGGCATTCACGCCCTAATAAGGAGAGAAATCTTCATATTAATAGGTGTTCTAACTGGGCACTGCCTTAAGGGTAGGCACGCATAAAGGCTAGGTGTGCCCTATCGACGATGCTGTAGGAGCTGAAAAGATGATGAGGACGAGGAAACAACTCAGGGAAAATACAGTTTTTACTAGGTCGTGGTAATATTATGCTTAAAGTGTTTGTAATTATATACACTAGTTTTAGAAAAAATAAAAAGTTCCTGCTTTTTACAACTTTGCATAAAAAAAATTTTCAAAATCAAAATTTTTTCAAAAATCGTAAAAATTCGACAAAATTTTGACTTTGACCAGCTATTACTCAGAGATGGTTTGGTCCACCCCTACATATTCTACGTCGTTGGAAGCATATTTTAATTTCCTTTCAAACGAGGTACCGCTTTTTTAATTGCAAAGCCTACTACGATATTATCAGTTTGGTAAAAAAAAAGTTTGAAAAAAATGCGGCTTGCTTATTTTAAATCATTTTCTTGGCTATAATAGTGCATGTAAATTAAAAAAAAATTTATGATGTGTAAAACTACTTTAAATAACCTATTAAATGATGTATAGTTTATGCAATTCTCTATTTTTTAAATATTATTTTTGCATTTTTAACAAACAAAAAAATTTAAATTTCACTTTAAGGACTCAATATGTCCTGAAAGGATAACGGTAGGTGTAAATATCATATGGAGAATATGTTCCCAGTTTCGTTTTGTATAACAATTATTAATACATTATTTCTCCGAAAATCATTGTTTAAAGAGATATTGGTCTCTAAAGCCATGCATAATTTTTAGGTTAATTTTTGAACTTTAGGTCAAATGCGCGTGGCTATTTCCCACTACAGGTGGTCAGATTTTTATGCAGATCTTATTTTCTATTGTCAAGCTATCAAAAGATGCGCGGGGAGCGAAAAAATTCAATACTTTTGCAAATCCCATATGTTTTGTGGTCACTCTAATATACATATGTGGGACCGGAACTCCGCAGTGGACGACTAACTTAACCTTAAGTAACCTTAATTTACCTTACCTAAAAATACAACTCCCCGAAACGGGTTGTGCGCTGGGTTTGGGACCCGCCACGTAAAAAACTTAATTCCAATGAAAAAATGTTCAAAGCCTCGGATGAGAACCCCCTTTAATGTTGACGACCCGGCAAAACGAATAAGGCATAACGATTTGGATATTAGGGCATGTACCGGGAATGTCCGGACCCTTTCAAGGGACGGTACCGCTGCCCGACTGGTTGATGTCCTCGTAGGCGCAAAGGCTGACATCACCGCCCTGCAGGAAATGCGATGGACGGGGCAAGGAAAGACGACCATCGGTCCTTGTGACGTATACTACAGTGGCCAGACACGCGGCAAAGCGCGTGGTGTAGGATTCGTGGTGGGAAAGAGACTTCGCCGCCAAGTATTAGCGTTCACTCCTGTGAACGAGCGTCTCGCTGCGATCCGCATCAAGGCGAGGTTTTTCAACATAACATTTATCTGCGCCTATGCGCCGACTGAGGAGACGGACGACGCAGAGAAGGACTCCTTCTACGATAAACTTGAACAGACTTATGATCGCTGCCCACAGCATGATATCAAAATCGTGCTCGACGACTTTAATGCCAAGGTGGGCAAGGAAGGATTCTTTGGTCCCACAGTTGGAAAATTCAGTCTCCACGATATAACATCCCCCAACGGCACTAGGTTGATTGACTTCGCCGCTGCTCGCAATATGGTCATCAGTAGTACCAGGTTCCAGCATAAGCGAATACACCAAGCCACATGGCTGTCCCCTGATCAAAGAACTAGAAACCAGATTGATCATGTCTTGATTGACGGCAGACATAGCTCCACCGTTCTGGACGTGCGTACACTGCGTGGTCCCAATATTGACTCTGACCATTATCTTGTCGCAGCCAAGATACGCACACGCCTCTGTGCAACGAAGAAAGTGCGCACAGTAACGGAAGGAAAGTTTGACGTCGAGAAGCTGCGCATGACACAGACAGCTGATAATTTCACAACTCGACTCTCACACCTGCTAGCAGAGGGAAATCCTCGACCTAACGATGTAACCGAGCAATGGAAGCATATCTCTCACTCATTGCGTACCGCCGCTGAGGCCACTATAGGGTTCCAGCGAGCCCGCAAGAACAACTGGTACGATGAGGAATGCAAAACTGCCTCGAAAAAAAAGGACGCTGCCTACAAGGAGACGTTGCGAACGGGCGCAACCCGCAGTGTATGGCAACAATATCGTGAGGCAAAGAAGGAAGAGAGACGCCTTTTCAGAAAAAAGAAAAGTGAGGCCCAAAGGCGTGAGTGTGAGGAGCTTGAGATGCTGGCTGGCAGGAGTGATGCCCGAAAATTCTATGAAAAGATCCGGCGGATGACGGAAGGTTTTAAGACCGGGGCAAGCTCCTGTAAGGACAATAATGGCGACCTGGTAACCGACGTACAAAGTGTACTTAAATTATGGAGGGAGCACTTCTCCTCACTGCTAAATTGCGAGGGAGACGTCGAACCCGATACCCCAATCCCTGACGATGGAAAAGTCGTCCCACCACCTGACTATGATGAAGTGAGGATAGCTATATCCCGGCTCAAAAACAACAAAGCGCCTGGAAAAGACGGACTACCCGCCGAGCTGTTCAAACACGGAGGCGAAGAGCTGGTAAAAAGCATGCATCAGCTCTTATGCAGAATATGGTCAGACGAATGCATGCCTCCGGATTAGAATTTAAGTGTGCTTTGCCCAATCCACAAGAAAGGCGATCCCGCTAACCGCACCAACTACCGCGGAATTAGTCTTCTTAATATTGCATATAAGGTTCTTTCTAGCGTGTTGTGTGAAAGGCTGAAGCCCATCGTAGACAAACTGTTTGGACCTTATCAGTGTGGCTTTAGACCTGGTAAGTCTACCATCGACCAGGTTTTCACGATACGCCAAATCCTGGAGAAGACCCATGATAAAAGAATCGACACACACCATCTCTTTGTCGATTTCAAAGCCGCTTTTGACAGCGCAAAAAGGAGTTGCCTGTATGCCGCCATGTCTGAATTTGACTTCCCTGCAAAGCTTATACGGCTTTGCCAAATGACGTTGAGCAATACCAACAGCTCCGTCAGAATCGGGAAGGACCTCTCTGAGCCATTTGAAACCAAACGAGGCTTCAGACAGGGCGACTCCCTTTCGTGCGATTTCTTCAATCTGATGCTGGAGAAGATAATTCGAGCAGCAGAGCTAAACCGCAATGGTACAATCTTTTACAAGAGCGTGCAATTGCTGGCGTATGCCGATGATATTGATATCATTGGCCTTAACAACCGCGCCGTAAGCGCTGCCTTCTCTGGACTGGATAAGGAAGCGAAAAAAGTGGGTCTTGCCGTGAACGAGGACAAGACGAAGTATTTGCTGTCATCAAAGAAAGAATCGGCGCACCTGCGCCTTGGCAGCCATGTCACTGTTGATAGTTACAAATTTGAAACTGTGAGGGACTTCGTCTATTTGGGAACCAGTATCAACACCGAAAATAATATCAGTCTAGAAATCCAGCGGAGAATCACTCTTGCCAACAAGTGCTACTTTGGACTGAGTAGGCAATTGAGAAGTAAAGTCCTCTCTCGAAGAACAAAGATCACGCTCTATAAGTCTCTCATCATACCTGTCCTGATGTATGGCTCAGATTCATGGACAATGTCAAGAGAAGATGAGATGGCCCTTGGAGTATTTGAGAGAAAAGTTCTCCGGAAGATTTATGGTCCTTCCCGTGATGCCAACGGCGAGTATCGAAGGAAATTTAACGATGAGCTGTACGAGCTCTACGCAGATCTGACCATAGTCCAGCGAATTAAAGCCCAAAGACTCCGCTGGCTGGGACATGTTATGCGAATGGACAAAGAAGCTCCAGCACAGAAGGTTTTCCTATCGTCGCCTGAATTCGGCAGCAGAGGAAGGGGGAGGCCTCGACTGAGATGGAAACAACAGGTGGAGGATGACTTGAACTCCCTTGGGGTTTCCAATTGGCGTCAGTTATTGCTAAAAAGGAATGACTGGCGTGCTTTGATATGCAACGGCCAAAATCGCTTAGGCGGTTAAGCGCCAATAAATGATGATGATGATGAAAAATACAACTCCAAAGCCCCAATTACATAAAACTTTGACAAATGCGCTCCTCGTTTTTGAGCATTTGCAAAAATTTTGCTTCGCTTTACGTTTAAAAAACTTTGTATGAAAGTGGATCCTATAAAGTTGAATGCAATTGGGCCTTCACCTATATAATCAAACTTGACGAACCCGGAATTTGAAAGGAGCCATTGTAAGTTGAATTCAATAATTACAACATAATTTAAAAAATATAGAAACAATAAAACTTGTGTTAACTTTACCGAGAATCGAACTCGGAGCCTTTAGCTCATTTTTGGCTGTGTATAAACTAGTATATCAACTGGTATAATGCTGATGTAGAGGCTGACAAGTATACCAATTGGTTTGGTGCTGATGCAGAAGAGGACAATTGTTTTTCTTTTTCTCTTGTAACTGCTTCTTTTTTACCTTGTAAAGACTAAACTGGTATATTGCAGATGTAGAGGCTGACTATGATACTGGTGCATAGACCGACTAGTATACCAACTGGAATTAATGTCAAATTCGTGGACTAGTATGACAAGTGGTACGATCTGAATGGGCATAATGATTAGTATGTCCTGCCGCATAGACTAAGCAGTATGTCAACTGGTATGATTCTGATGTATGTATATATCAACTAGTATGTCAACTGGTAAGATTCTGAGGCATATATGAACTAGTATGTCAAATGGTATATTTCTGATGCAAATTTGGACTACTATATCAACTGGTATGATTCTGACGTATATATCAACTAGTATGACAACTGGTATGATTCTGATGCTTTTTTTAACTAGTCTGTCAATTGGTATGATTCTGATGCATATATGAACTAGTCTGTCAACTGGTATGATTCTGATGCATATATGAACTAGTCTGTCAACTGGTATGATTCTGATGCATATAAGAAGTAGTCTGTCAACAGGTATGATTCTGATGCATATATGAACTAGTCTGGCAACTAGTATGATTCTGATGCATATATGAACTAGTCTGTCAACTGGTATGATTCTGATGCATATATGAACTTGTCTTTCAACTGGTATGATTCTGATGTATATATGAACTAGTCTGCCAACTGGTATGATTCTGATGTATACACTGATAAAAATAACTGTCCTAAAATTGAGGAAACGTACTACTTGGCTTAAAAAAAAATATTTTTCCTATTTTTAAGGAAAAAACTCTGTTTTAGGGACAAATCTACTTACTTTAAAAGAACATTTCTACTTGCCATAAGTAAATCAATGTACTCATTTCAGTATTAAAGACATTTTTTGGTTTGTTTCAATCAATTTACAAGTTTATTAAGTATAAAACTGTCCTTAAGTTCAAAATAAGTAAATATTTCCTTATGCTGAAGACATTTTTTCCAGTTATATCAAGGCAGTGTTTAACTTAATTTAGGACCATATTTACTTATTTTCGCTGTCGCCGCAAAAAACGTTCTGCCCGCGTAATTTTTAAGGAATTTTATTACATATTAAGTATACAACTATCCTAAAAATTAAATTTAAGTCAATATTTCCTTATGTTGGGAGGCAACGTGAGTAAGAGTGGTGAAATTCCATAAACAGAACAAAGGTGTAATTAGACGCTGTCAAGCGTAAGAATTCAATAGCTTCATGGTAGACATCTGAGTTTACCATTCGAAAAGTTGTGAGTTCGATTCTCGTTGAAGGCAATATAAGAACTGTGTAAAATAATTTTTTTTTTTAAGTTTAAAATTACTTAACTACCATTTAAGTACAAGCCCTACTTAAAAGAAAATTTAAGTATAACAACTTCTTTCTTTTAAGGCAGTGCGGCCTTGGTGCAATATTGTTCCCTTCATTTACTTGAATTTGTATGGAGGTTTCCTTACTTTTAGGAAATCATTTTTATCAGTGTATATGAACTATTCTTTCAACTGGTACGATCCTGACGTATATACGAACTAGTATCTTAAATGGTATGATACTGATGTGTATAATAACAAGTATATTTCTGATGCAGAGGCTGACTAGTCAGCCAATTGGAATGGTGCTGATGCAGAGAAGGACAATTGCCATCTCGTAGGACATCGCCGTGTTAAAAATACCAGTTGCTAATATGGAAAAATTACAGAACTCGAACTAGTTGAGGTCGCCTGGCTGACTGGTATTTGATTAGTATAAAACTAGTTAAGTTGACTGCAGGGTATGTAAGTATGACCACTTGCATTGTTGTGTTTGCATTCATTGCAGTAGGGTGAGTTGTTTTGTTGGCAGCAATAAGATAACATGAGCCAGCGCGTCAACTTTATTGAACTTAGGTACAAACAGTGTTTACAAAAACAAAATCTGTGCGTGGGGATTCAGAGAAGCAAATTTTTTTTAAAAAAAAAAGCACAAATAAGCTAGATCATGCACAAGGCCCTTCGTGGCTAGACTTAGTGAAATAAAATAAAATGGAAAATTGATAAAATTAAAAAAAAAGTAAAATCAGAAATAGAAAAGTGATTGAAAGTAAAAAAATAAAATTTGTTGGAAATGAAAGGAAAGGGAATAATATAAAATAAATAAAAATTAAACAAAATGAAATAAATAAAATATTAAATTAAGAAAATAATAGGAAAGGAAAGGGATGGATAAAAGGAAAACTAAGGTAAGTTAAGGTAAGGAACGGAAAATATGACAGAAAAATCAAAGGGAAAGGAAAGGAATGGAAAAGAAAAAAGGAAGGGAAGAAAGGAAATGTAATGTAGGTAAAGCAGTGGAAAAGAAAAGCAAAAGGAGAAAGACAAAGAAAGGAAAGAAGAAAAAAAGAAGGGAAAGAAAAGCAAAGGAGTTGCAGAAAGGAACAAAAGAAAATAAGGAAACGGTAGGAAAGGAAAGGTAAGGAAACGAAATGACAGGAAGGGAAATTTAAGAAAAAAAGTGAAAGAAAATAAAGGTAAGAAGAAAATAAAAGAAAAGAAATTAAATGAAAAAAAAAATTAATAAAATGAAAGGAAACTAAAGCAACGGAAACGAAAGAAAAGGAAAGAAAAAGAAAATAAAAGGAAAAAAGGAATGTAATGGAAATGGAAAGAAGGATCAGGTAAGAATAGAAAAGAAACGAAAAGAAAGAAAAAGAACAGAGAAGAACAAAAAAGAAAGAAAGAAAGAAGAGAAATAAAATGAAATGAAAGAAGAGAAAAGGAAAGAAAAGGAAAGAAGAGAAAAGGAAAGAAAAGGAAAAGAAAGGAGAAGATAAGGAAAGGAAATAAAAGGGAAGAGAAGGAAAGAAAATTAAAGAGAATAAATTGAGATGAAAGGAGAGGAAAGGAAAGGAAATAAAAGCAAATTAATGCTAAGGAAAGGAAAGGAAAGAAATACGTATGAAGACGACCTAAGAAGAATAAATAATTATCAACACTGAAACTATATTACTGAATGATGTAAAGAGGGAGGAAAAGGCAAAATGAATAGGAATGTATAGAAACCAAAAATATACAAAATATGGAAAAGAAAGGCAAATTTAAGAAATAGCAAAAAGGTAGGAAAATCAAATAAGGTTTTGTGGTTGAATTTCAACCACTGGGCGAACTGTAGTCGATTTAAAATTTCGTTTGAGTCTATGTTTGTCGAAGTGTTTTTGTTGTCAAGCGGTTATCTTCCCTGCAGCGAAACCTCAAAGTAGTCAGAAAAATAGTAGTATACAACCATAATTTTCTGGCAGAACTCATACAAGTCAGGAAATATCCATTCCATACTAGTATACAACTAGATTTTTCTGGATGAAATCATACCACTTAAAAAATGCAAAATTCATTGGTTTCGTTTGCTTCGTTTTTCTCTTATAATTCATAGATGTTTTTCGTGATAGGGTAAATACAAATATTCGCTGCTTTCTTAAGAATAAACATGAAAATAAAGGCAAATAATAAAGTAAAGGGTAAGTCAGGAAATTTCTGGTTTAAATCATACTAGTCCAGGTTCAATGCTTTTTGGAATAGTCTGGGACTAGTATATTTCAAACTAGTCATTTTCGACTAGTATGGGGACTAGTTCATTTTATGGAAATCATACTAGTCCAGATTGTACTAGTTTGGAACTGGTATTTTATTTCAACTAGTTGCCTTCGCTGCAGGGTTATTAATGATTTTTGCAGAATTTTGGAAAATGAAATTGGCACCACTATGGCTGAAATTATTCGCAGCTTCGATTGCCAACGTCGAACGTTACTTGTTATATCCCAGCATGTGTTCCAATTTTTTGATATTGGAGTACTCCAATAGTAATACGTTGTATACATCAGCGCACCACTTTCAGCTTCTTGAAAGCCGATCACTGCTCGTGCCTTATCGACAAAGACCACGACACGATCGCTGTTGGAAAGAGTTGCCATGAGGCAAATTACTTGTTTATTAACTTGAAAAAGAAAACATAAAATTAATAACATTAGAAGAGAAAATGTAGGCACTTAGATTTATATTAGTAATATTTGAATAAACTAAGTTTATTTATCTGTTTTTGTATGTTTTGCGATTTTAATTCTATATCGTGTTAGTAACATTGCTTGAAATCTAAGCATCCTGCCACATTAGTTTCAGCAGGGGCAGTGAAATAACGCCCGCGGAAATAACGCCCGCGGGCGTTATTTCCTTTTCAAAACAGAAATAACGCTCGGGGGCGCTATTTCTTTTTGATAACGGACGTTATTTCCTTTTGAAAGAGAAATAACGCCCGTGTTGACAAAAGGAGATAATGCCGTGCGGAAATTTAAAGTTCTCGAATAATAAAATAATAAAAATTATTAAATCTTTGCATTCCTTTATTATAAAAAATGAAAATTTTCTCCTGCGGCGCTTTGTTTAATAAACCCATTATTTTAAACTCAGCCTTGAGTAAATTTTAGATTAATAAGGCTAAATGTTTTAAATTTTTATTAAAAAAAAATGAAAATTTTGAATAATATACACTGATAAAAATGATTTCCTAAAAGTAAGGAAACCTCCATACAAATTCAAGTAAATGAAGGGAACAATATTGCACCAAGGCCGCACTGCCTTAAAAGAAAGAAGTTGTTATACTTAAATTTTCTTTTAAGTAGGGCTTGTACTTAAATGGTAGTTAAGTAATTTTAAACTTAAAAAAAAAATTATTTTACACAGTTCTTATATTGCCTTCAACGAGAATCGAACT
>CAXKVI010000226.1:5000-77850 GCA_964058755.1 Campiglossa producta
AAACCTGGGGCCTTCACCTTTCGTTTGATACCCATATTGTAGGGATTTTTTTTAGGTTTTTGGGCCTTCATATTTTGACCGATAACTCAGTTATCGATAAATTTATCGAAATATGTCGATGTCCAAATGAAACCTGGGGCCCTCCCCTTTCGTTTGATACCAATATTGTAGGGAATTTTTCAGGTTTTTGGGCAATCATATTTTGACCGATAACTCAGTTATCGATAAATTTATCGAAATATGTCGATGTCCAAGGGAAACCTGGGGCCTTCACCTTTCGTTTGATACCCATATTGTAGGGATTTTTTTAGGTTTTTGGGCCTTCATATTTTGACCGATAACTCAGTTATCGATAAATTTATCGAAATATGTCGATGTCCAAATGAAACCTGGGGCCCTCCCCTTTCGTTTGATACCAATATTGTAGGGATTTTTTAGGTTTTTGGGCAATCATATTTTGACCGATAACTCAGTTATCGATAAATTTATCGAAATATATCGAAGTCCAAATGAAACCTGGGGCCCACATTTTGACCGCGCACTCAGTTATCGATAAATTTATCGAAATATGTCGATGTCCAAGTGAAACATGGGGACTTCACCTTTCGTTTGATACCCATATTGTAGGGATTTTTTTAGGTTTTTGGGCAATCATATTTTGACCGATAACTCAGTTATCGACAAATTTATCGAAATATATCGAAGTCCAAATGAAACCTGGGCCCACATTTTGACCGATAACTCAGTTATCGATAAATTTATCGAAATATGTCGATGTCCAAGTGAAACATGGGGACTTCACCTTTCGTTTGATACCCATATTGTAGGGAATTTTTTAGGCCTTTGGGCCTTCATATTTTGATATGTCGATGTCCAAGCTAAATTTATCGAAATATGTCGATGTCCAAATGAAACCTGGGGCCCTCCCCTTTCGTTTGATACCCATATTGTAGGGAATTTTTCAGGTTTTTGGGCAATCATATTTTGACCGATAACTCAGTTATCGATAAATTTATCGAAATATGCCGATGTCCAAAAGAGACCTGGGGCCTTCATCTTTCGTTTGATACCCATATAGTAGTGAATTGTTTAGGTTTTTGGGCAATCATATTTTGACCGATAACTCAGTTATCGATAAATTTATCGAAATATGTCGATGTCCAAATGAAACCTGCGGCCTTCACCTTTCGTTTGATACCCATATTGTAGGGAATTTTTTACGTTTTTGGGCAATCATATTTTGACCGATAACTCAGTTATCGATAAATCTATCGAAATATATCGAAATCCAAATGAAAACTGGGGCCTTCCCCTTTCGTTTGATACCCATATTGTAGGGAAATTTTAAGGTTTTCGGCCAACCACATTTTGACCGATAACTCAGTTATCGATAAATTTATCGAAATATGTCGATGTCCAAGTGAAACCTGGGGACTTCACCTTTCGTTTGATACCCATATTGTAGGAATTTTTTTAGGTTTTTGGGCAATCATATTTTGACCGATAACTCAGTTATCGATAAATTTATCGAAATATATCGAAGTCCAAATGAATCCTGGGGCGTTCCCCTTTCGTTTGATACCCATATTTTAGGGACATTTTACGGTTTTTGGGCCACTGGGGCTAAAACCGAACGAGAGTTACATACATACAAGCAAGCAAGCAAACAAACAAACATACAAGTGAACCTAATAAAAGCGTGGTAAAAAAATAGTGGCTGTTATTATATAATAAAAATATTAAATTATAGCAGCGCTTTCCAAAATTATTTATGGCAAATGCCATGCAAATATTCGGTTTTCGAGATTTTATGTTGCGCTTGATTAATGGAATGATGAGATTGTGCTTAAGAAATAGTTACTAATTTATGCGATCGTTTTGAGCAGGTGAAGAACAAAAAAATATTAGGTTAAATAAATTGTAATAGTTAAGAAAAAAAGAAAATTCCCCAACCGGGTCTTGCACCTGTGCACACCGTATTCCATAGGCTCACCGCCGCGCCGTTACCTTATGCACAAAGCAGTTATCCAATTCTGCAATTAGGCTTTATGAGAATCAGAATTTTAACAAGTAAGGAAAGCTGTCTTCGGCTGTGCCGAAGGCTATATACCTTTCATGAATAAGCGTCACGATTTTCACTGTTCGATCCCCAGTACAGCCTGTTTCAATTTAACTTTAGCTCATACCGAAATTATCGGAACTATCGATTATATGGGGGCGATGTGTTATATTGGTCCAATCTCATTGATTTTTAACATCGACATTCCACATTCTAAAAGAGCAATTGTTACGAAAATTCACTTTCCTACCTAATAATTACAGGAGTTATCTACAGGAGTTATCTACCAAAATCCGTTTATCGGAACAATCGATTGTATGGGGGCTATGTGAAACATTTATCCGATCTCGATGATTTTCAACATCGATATTTCTTATATGAAATAAGCAACTTTTACAAAATTTCACTTTCCTACCTATATAATTACAGGAGTTATCTACCAAAATCCGTTTATCGGAACAATCGATTGTATGGGGGCTATGTGAAACATTTATCCGATCTCGATGATTTTCAACATCGATATTTCTTATATAAAAAAAGCAATTCTCACAAAATTTTACGTTCCTACCTCTTTAATTACAGGAGATATAGCCCAAAATCCGTTTATCGGAACAATCGGTTGTATGGTAGCTATATGTAATATCGGTCCGATCTTGCTGGTTCCGACAAATGATTCCTATATTAGAAAATGGTGGCCGCATACAAAATTTCAGCCAAATATCTCAAAAACTGAGGGACTAGTTTGCGTTCAAACAGACAGACAGACAGACAGACGGACAGACGGACATGGCTAAATCAACTCATCTCGTCATCCTGATCATTTCGGTATACTTAGTGATGGGTCCATCTCTTCTTCTTCTCATACTTACAAACATCGGACCAAAGTTATAACACCATTTCATGTTCATGAAAGGTATAAAAATTAACAATATACCAACAACAAATTTAGACTATTAATATAAAGTACCTGGGTGACCGAGCTTGCTCGGTGCTATCAATTTAGTGCTAACTTTACTTACCAAACTTGTGAGGATGTGTTACACTGTCCTTTATATGTGGGCAAATTATTAAAATTTTGTAATTTTCGTAGCCGTAATGGACTTTTTGCGGACAACCCTACTAGCGGTTCTCGAGATAGTACCGGATATAGAAATATAGTGCGGGCAACCCTAGGTGACAAACCTACTTGGAAGTATTTTAGTTGATATGTCGCCGAAAATACCTATCATATGATACCCATATTGTCATATCTTGCTCCATAATTAAAAAAAATGGGATAGGTGGCAACCCTGTAAACTACTCGAAATGTCAACCCTAAAGTAGATAGCCTTGGAATCCTTCATACTGTCACCATACCAAATTTCATCCAAATCGGTCAACCGGTTCTCGAGATAGTACTGCGGTAAGGTGGCAACCCTAGGTCGCAACCCTACTTGAAAATACTTAAGTTGGTATCTCGCCGAAAGTACCTTTGATATGATACCCATATTGGCATCTCTTGCTCCATAATTAAAAAAAAATGGAATAGGTGGCAACCCTGTAAACCGCCTCAAGTGGCAACCCTAAAGTGCATAGTCTTAAAATCGATCATACTATCACCATTCCAAATTTCAGCCAATTCGGTCAAGCGATTCTCGAGATAGTAACGGATATACAAATATATTGTGGTAAGGTGGCAACCCTAGGTGGCAACCCTACTTGAAAATATTTTAGTTGGTATCTCGCCGAAAATACCTTTCATATGATACCCATATTGGCATATCTTGCTCCATAATTAAAAAAAAATGGGATAGGTGGCAACCCTGTAAACCGCCCCAAGTGGCAACCCTAAAGTGGGTAGTCTTAAAATCGATCATACTATCACCATGCCAAATTTCATCCCAATCGGTCAAGCGGTTCTCGAGATAGTCCGAACATACAAACATACAAATATACAAGATTAACTCGTTTAAAGATATTAGATAATGGACCCAAGTACTCAATGAGCGAGGGAGTGAAAATAATTTCTCTAATAATAGGAGGAAGCTCCTGAGAGAAAGAATAAAATTCATTATGTAGAAATATGAGTTCTATTTATAGAAATCTTACTAATATTATAAATGAAGACATGCATGGATGAAGAGGGTATGTCGCATTCTCACTCAATTTCTGTTTTTGGCATTGGTGAATAGTGTTTATGCAGATCTATAGATATTTCTGTCTTATCAGAACGTGCCTATCGTAAAAATTGTAGAATTTAATTCATGGATGAAGGGGGTATGTACACAACTTTTCAATATGAATTGTGGAAGAAGGGGGTATGTTCCGTTTTTTTCATATAAAACACTAAATATAAACTTATGCTTTTTATTGCATATTATGCAACGTCTTTTATGGCTTTGCATACTTTTTTGTCAGTTTTCCATAAAGATTCGCAAAAACCTCAAATGTGTAAGCAAAACTTTAAAGCCGATTTTCTCGTTTCACTCAAAATGCGACATACCCCCTTCATCCATGCATGTCTTCAATAACGTGAGAATGCCAAGACGGATTTTGTTGAAATTTGGCAGGCAGACAGCTAATAGTCTGGAAGGAGGTATAGGCTATTTTTTTTTTTAATTTTGGGGGGTCTGGCCATGCTAGGGACCGTTACTTTTCGATATTTTGTTTTTCCCATATAATTCTGAGTACACTTGACCTTAACTTATGATATTTCGCATACAGGTGTAGAAACTTCGTACAATATGGGTATCAAACGAAACTGGAAGGTCTTAGGTCTCATTTGGGCTTCGATATATTTCGATAAATTTATCGATAACTGAGTTATCGAAGAAAATGTGATTGCCCAAAAACCTTAAAATTGCCCCACAATATGGGTATCAAATGAAAGGGCATGACCCCAGGTTTCATTTGGACTTCGATATATTTCGATAAATTTATCGATTACTGAGTTATCGGTGAAAATGTGATTGCCCAAAAACCTTAAAATTGCGCTACAATATGGGTATCAAACGAAAGTGCATGGCCCCAGGTTTCATTTGGACTTCGATATATTTCGATAAATTTATCGATAACTGAGTTATCGGTGAAAATGTGATTGCCCAAAAACCTTAAATTTGCCCTACAATATGGGTATCAAATGAAAGGGCATGGCCCCAGGTTTCATTTGGACTTCGATATATTTCGATAAATTTATCGATAACTGAGTGAGTTACCGGTGAAAATATTATTGCCCAAAACCCTTAAAATTGTCCTACAATATGGGCATCAAACGAAAGGGGATGGCTCCAGGTTTCATTTGGACTTCGATATATTTCGATAAATTTATCGATAACTGAGTTATCGGTGAAAATGTGATTGCCCAAAAACCTTAAATTTGCCCTACAATATGGGTATCAAATGAAAGGGCATGGCCCCAGGTTTCATTTGGACTTCGATATATTTCGATAAATTTATCGATAACTGCGTTATTGTTGAAAATGTGATTGCCCAGAAACCTTAAAATTGCCCTACAATATTTGTATCTAACGAAAAGGGATGGCTCCAGGTTTCATTTGAGCTTCGATATATTTCGATAAATTTATCGATAACTAAGTTATCGGTGAAAATGTGATTGGCCGAAAACCTTAAAATTGCCCTACAATGTGGGTATCCAACGAAAGGGGATGGCCGCAGACTTCATTTGGACTTCGATATATTTCGATAAATTTATCGATAACTGAGTGAGTTACCGGTGAAAATATTATTGCCCAAAACCCTTAAAATTGTCCTACAATATGGGCATCAAACGAAAGGGGATGGCTCCAGGTTTCATTTGAACTTCGATATATTTCGATAAATTTACCGATTACTGAGTTATCAATAAAAATGTGATTGCCCAAAAACCTTAAAATTGCCCTACAATATGGGTATCCAACGAAAGAGGATTGCTCCAGGTTTCATTTGGACTTCGATATATTTCGATAAATTTATCGATAACTAAGTTATCGGTGAAAATGCGATTGCCCAGAAAGCTTAAAATTGCCCTACAATATGAGTATCCATTGAAAGGGGATGGCCGCAGGTTTCATTTGGACTTCGATATATTTACCGATTACTGAGTTATCAATAAAAACGTGATTGCCCTACAATATGGGCATCAAACGAAAGGGCATGGCCCCAGGTTTCATTTGGACTTCGATATATTTCGATAAATTTATCGATAACTGCGTTATTGTTGAAAATGTGATTGCCCAGAAACCTTAAAATTGCCCTACAATATTTGTATCTAACGAAAAGGGATGGCTCCAGGTTTCATTTGGACTTCGATATATTTCGATAAATTTATCGATAACTAAGTTATCGGTGAAAATGTGATTGGCCGAAAACCTTAAAATTGCCCTACAATGTGGGTATCCAACGAAAGGGGATGGCCGCAGACTTCATTTGTGACCGATAACTCAGTTATCGATAAATTTATCGAAATATGTCGATGTCCAAGTGAAACATGGGGACTTCACCTTTCGTTTGATACCCATATTGTAGGGAATTTTTTAGGCCTTTGGGCCTTCATATTTTGATATGTCGATGTCCATGCTAAATTTATCGAAATATGTCGATGTCCAAATGAAACCTGGGGCCCTCCCCTTTCGTTTGATACCCATATTGTAGGGAATTTTTCAGGTTTTTGGGCAATCATATTTTGACCGATAACTCAGTTATCGATAAATTTATCGAAATATGGCGATGTCCAAAAGAGACCTGGGGCCTTCATCTTTCGTTTGATACCCATATAGTAGTGAATTGTTTAGGTTTTTGGGCAATCATATTTTGACCGATAACTCAGTTATCGATAAATTTATCGAAATATGTCGATGTCCAAATGAAACCTGCGGCCTTCACCTTTCGTTTGATACCCATATTGTAGGGAATTTTTTACGTTTTTGGGCAATCATATTTTGACCGATAACTCAGTTATCGATAAATCTATCGAAATATATCGAAATCCAAATGAAAACTGGGGCCTTCCCCTTTCGTTTGATACCCATATTGTAGGGAAATTTTAAGGTTTTCGGCCAACCACATTTTGACCGATAACTCAGTTATCGATAAATTTATCGAAATATGTCGATGTCCAAGTGAAACCTGGGGACTTCACCTTTCGTTTGATACCCATATTGTAGGGATTTTTTTAGGTTTTTGGGCAATCATATTTTGACCGATAACTCAGTTATCGATAAATTTATCGAAATATATCGAAGTCCAAATGAATCCTGGGGCGTTCCCCTTTCGTTTGATACCCATATTTTAGGGACATTTTACGGGTTTTGGGCCACTGGGGCTAAAACCGAACGAGAGTTACATACATACAAGCAAGCAAGCAAACAAATAAACATACAAGTGAACCTAATAAAAGCGTGGTAAAAAAATAGTGGCTGTTATTATATAATAAAAATATTAAATTATAGCAGCGCTTTCCAAAATTATTTATGGCAAATGCCATGCAAATATTCGGTTTTCGAGATTTTATGTTGCGCTTGATTAATGGAATGATGAGATTGTGCTTAAGAAATAGTTACTAATTTATGCGATCGTTTTGAGCAGGTGAAGAACAAAAAAAAATATTAGGTTAAATAAATTGTAATAGGTAAGAAAAAAAGAAAATTCCCCAACCGGGTCTTGCACCTGTGCACACCGTATTCCATACGCTCACCGCCGCGCCGTTACCTTATGCACAAAGCAGTTATCCAATTCTGCAATTAGGCTTTATGAGAATCAGAATTTTAACAAGTAAGGAAAGCTGTCTTCGGCTGTGCCGAAGGCTATATACCTTTCATGAATAAGCGTCACGATTTTCACTGCTCGATCCCCAGTACAGCCTGTTTCAATTTAACTTTAGCTCATACCGAAATTATCGGAACTATCGATTATATGGGGGCGATGTGTTATATTGGTCCAATCTCATTGATTTTTAACATCGACATTCCACATTCTAAAAGAGCAATTGTTACGAAAATTCACCGTTTATCGGAACAATCGATTGTATGGGGGCTATGTGAAACATTTATCCGATCTCGATGATTTTCAACATCGATATTTCTTATATGAAATAAGCAACTTTTACAAAATTTCACTTTCCTACCTATATAATTACAGGAGTTATCTACCAAAATCCGTTTATCGGAACAATCGATTGTATGGGGGCTATGTGAAACATTTATCCGATCTCGATGATTTTCAACATCGATATTTCTTATATAAAAAAAGCAATTCTCACAAAATTTTACGTTCCTACCTCTTTAATTACAGGAGATATAGCCCAAAATCCGTTTATCGGAACAATCGGTTGTATGGTAGCTATATGTAATATCGGTCCGATCTTGCTGGTTCCGACAAATGATTCCTATATTAGAAAATGGTGGCCGCATACAAAATTTCAGCCAAATATCTCAAAAACTGAGGGACTAGTTTGCGTTCAAACAGACAGACAGACCGACAGACGGACAGACGGACATGGCTAAATCAACTCATCTCGTCATCCTGATCATTTCGGTATACTTAGTGATGGGTCCATCTCTTCTTCTTCTCATACTTACAAACATCGGACCAAAGTTATAACACCATTTCATGTTCATGAAAGGTATAAAAATTAACAATATACCAACAACAAATTTAGACTATTAATATAAAGTACCTGGGTGACCGAGCTTGCTCGGTGCTATCAATTTAGTGCTAACTTTACTTACCAAACTTGTGAGGATGTGTTACACTGTCCTTTATATGTGGGCAAATTATTAAAATTTTGTAATTTTCGTAGCCGTAATGGACTTTTTGCGGACAACCCTACTAGCGGTTCTCGAGATAGTACCGGATATAGAAATATAGTGCGGGCAACCCTAGGTGACAAACCTACTTGGAAGTATTTTAGTTGATATGTCGCCGAAAATACCTATCATATGATACCCATATTGTCATATCTTGCTCCATAATTAAAAAAAATGGGATAGGTGGCAACCCTGTAAACTACTCGAAATGTCAACCCTAAAGTAGATAGCCTTGGAATCCTTCATACTGTCACCATACCAAATTTCATCCAAATCGGTCAACCGGTTCTCGAGATAGTACTGCGGTAAGGTGGCAACCCTAGGTCGCAACCCTACTTGAAAATACTTAAGTTGGTATCTCGCCGAAAGTACCTTTGATATGATACCCATATTGGCATATCTTGCTCCATAATTAAAAAAAAATGGAATAGGTGGCAACCCTGTAAACCGCCTCAAGTGGCAACCCTAAAGTGCATAGTCTTAAAATCGATCATACTATCACCATTCCAAATTTCAGCCAATTCGGTCAAGCGATTCTCGAGATAGTAACGGATATACAAATATATTGTGGTAAGGTGGCAACCCTAGGTGGCAACCCTACTTGAAAATATTTTAGTTGGTATCTCGCCGAAAATACCTTTCATATGATACCCATATTGGCATATCTTGCTCCATAATTAAAAAAAAATGGGATAGGTGGCAACCCTGTAAACCGCCCCAAGTGGCAACCCTAAAGTGGGTAGTCTTAAAATCGATCATACTATCACCATGCCAAATTTCATCCCAATCGGTCAAGCGGTTCTCGAGATAGTCCGAACATACAAACATACAAATATACAAGATTAACTCGTTTAAAGATATTAGATAATGGACCCAAGTACTCAATGAGCGAGGGAGTGAAAATAATTTCTCTAATAATAGGAGGAAGCTCCTGAGAGAAAGAATAAAATTCATTATGTAGAAATATGAGTTCTATTTATAGAAATCTTACTAATATTATAAATGAAGACATGCATGGATGAAGAGGGTATGTCGCATTCTCACTCAATTTCTGTTTTTGGCATTGGTGAATAGTGTTTATGCAGATCTATAGATATTTCTGTCTTATCAGAACGTGCCTATCGTAAAAATTGTAGAATTTAATTCATGGATGAAGGGGGTATGTACACAACTTTTCAATATGAATTGTGGAAGAAGGGGGTATGTTCCGTTTTTTTCATATAAAACACTAAATATAAACTTATGCTTTTTATTGCATATTATGCAACGTCTTTTATGGCTTTGCATACTTTTTTGTCAGTTTTCCATAAAGATTCGCAAAAACCTCAAATGTGTAAGCAAAACTTTAAAGCCGATTTTCTCGTTTCACTCAAAATGCGACATACCCCCTTCATCCATGCATGTCTTCAATAACGTGAGAATGCCAAGACGGATTTTGTTGAAATTTGGCAGGCAGACAGCTAATAGTCTGGAAGGAGGTATAGGCTATTTTTTTTTTTTAATTTTGGGGGGTCTGGCCATGCTAGGGACCGTTACTTTTCGATATTTTGTTTTTCCCATATAATTCTGAGTACACTTGACCTTAACTTATGATATTTCGCATACAGGTGTAGAAACTTCGTACAATATGGGTATCAAACGAAACTGGAAGGTCTTAGGTCTCATTTGGGCTTCGATATATTTCGATAAATTTATCGATAACTGAGTTATCGAAGAAAATGTGATTGCCCAAAAACCTTAAAATTGCCCCACAATATGGGTATCAAATGAAAGGGCATGACCCCAGGTTTCATTTGGACTTCGATATATTTCGATAAATTTATCGATTACTGAGTTATCGGTGAAAATGTGATTGCCCAAAAACCTTAAAATTGCGCTACAATATGGGTATCAAACGAAAGTGCATGGCCCCAGGTTTCATTTGGACTTCGATATATTTCGATAAATTTATCGATAACTGAGTTATCGGTGAAAATGTGATTGCCCAAAAACCTTAAATTTGCCCTACAATATGGGTATCAAATGAAAGGGCATGGCCCCAGGTTTCATTTGGACTTCGATATATTTCGATAAATTTATCGATAACTGCGTTATCGTTGAAAATGTGATTGCCCAGAAAGCTTAAAATTGCCCTACAATATGAGTATCCATTGAAAGGGGATGGCCGCAGGTTTCATTTGGACTTCGATATATTTACCGATTACTGAGTTATCAATAAAAACGTGATTGCCCTACAATATGGGCATCAAACGAAAGGGCATGGCCCCAGGTTTCATTTGGACTTCGATATATTTCGATAAATTTATCGATAACTGAGTTATCGGTGAAAATGTGATTGCCCAAAAACCTTAAATTTGCCCTACAATATGGGTATCAAATGAAAGGGCATGGCCCCAGGTTTCATTTGGACTTCGATATATTTCGATAAATTTATCGATAACTGCGTTATTGTTGAAAATGTGATTGCCCAGAAACCTTAAAATTGCCCTACAATATTTGTATCTAACGAAAAGGGATGGCTCCAGGTTTCATTTGAGCTTCGATATATTTCGATAAATTTATCGATAACTAAGTTATCGGTGAAAATGTGATTGGCCGAAAACCTTAAAATTGCCCTACAATGTGGGTATCCAACGAAAGGGGATGGCCGCAGACTTCATTTGGACTTCGATATATTTCGATAAATTTATCGATAACTGAGTGAGTTACCGGTGAAAATATTATTGCCCAAAACCCTTAAAATTGTCCTACAATATGGGCATCAAACGAAAGGGGATGGCTCCAGGTTTCATTTGAACTTCGATATATTTCGATAAATTTACCGATTACTGAGTTATCAATAAAAATGTGATTGCCCAAAAACCTTAAAATTGCCCTACAATATTTGTATCCAACGAAAAGGGATGGCTCCAGGTTTCATTTGGACTTCGATATATTTCGATAAATGTATCGATAACTAAGTTATCGGAGAAAATGTGATTGCCCGAAAACCTAAAAAATTCCCTACAATATGGGTATCAAACGAAAGGGGAAGGCCCCAGGTTTCATTTGGACTTCGATATATTTCGATTAATTTATCCATAACTGAGTTATCGGTCAAAATGTGGTTGCCCGAAAACTTTAAAATTTGCCTACAATATGGGTATCAAACGAAAGGGGAAAGCCCCAGGTTTCATTTGGACTTCGATAATTGATCGATAACTGAGTTATCGGTCAAAATATGATTGCCCAAAAACCTAAAAAATTCCCTACAATATGGGTATCAAACGAAAGGGGATGGCCGCAGACTTCATTTGGACTTCGATATATTTCGATAAATTTATCGATAACTGAGTTACCGGTGAAAATGTTATTGCCCAAAACCCTTAAAATTTACCTACAATATGGGCATTAAACGAAAGGGGATGGCTCCAGGTTTCATTTGAACTTCGATATATTTCGATAAATTTACCGATTACTGAGTTATCAATATAAATGTGATTGCCCAAAAACCTTAAAATTTCCCTACAGTATGGGTATCCAACGAAAGGGGATGGCTCCAGGTTTCATTTGGACTTCGATATATTTCGATAAATTTATCGATAACTAAGTTATCGGTGAAAATGCGATTGCCCAAAAACCTTAAAATTTTCTCACAATATGGGTATCAAACGAAAAGTTATCGATCAAAATGTGATTGCCCAAAAACCTGAAACATTTTGAAATTTTTAAATACCCTTGGCAAATGCTTCAGTATTCAATATAATATTATCGATTTCAAGGATTTGTATGTATACTAAAACTTTTGAATACATACTATTTTTTCAAAACTCTAGGAACATAGAGACAAATTATTGATCTTCCAACAATTTTTTATTTGACCAATCTACCTAACTTGGTGAACTTCGACGACCGAATTTTTACTTAAAATGTTGAAAGGGTACTTCGCAGGGGCGGGCAAGGCCGCGGGTATATACTAGTATTATATAAATATCAAAGTTTGAAGTTTAGATGAACTATTCGATAAATGCTTTCTGAATAGGGCTGCAGACGTCCCGGTTTTCCGGGACAAGTCCCGGTTTTAGGCCATTTGTCCCAGTGTCCCGGTCCAACCCTAAAATGTCCCGGTTTTTAAATCTAATCGATTGTAAGGAGCCATGAAATCTACCAACTATTTGGTTTGCTTATAATGCGCCGCTCCAACTAGTCTGAATAAAAGTACCAAGTACCGACTTCATTTGTAAAACTCTAGCATCGCTCGATAGTTGCACATTGTATAGTATACATATATCGATTATCGATGTAAAGTGTTCTTCCTAATTAGCTACAGCTGTTTTTGTTTTGCGCTAAGTATTTGGTTCTTCGAATTGAGTGTTTCTGATTTCATTGTAAGTTTTCTCACAAAATTTATAAAATAGATATGTTTATAATACATTAAACCACTTGGAATGTTCTTTTATGAAACGTGGGAGAAGTGAACATGAATCGTTGTGCACAGTTTGCGATTGTTTTATTGCCATTGGTAACGGTGGTCGCTCAGATATTGTTGATCATGTCGCCAGTTCCAAGCACAAATCAAGGTTATGCGAGGCGTCTACTTCAAAAGAAATTTCTTCTTTTTTTGTAAAACCAAATACAGCAAAGAGGCATCTGATCTCCGCCGCTGAGCTAACAAATGCCTTTAAGATTATTAATCACTATCAGTACTTCAGCTCAATAGATGTCACTACAAAACTAAATGCGCTCATGTATCCTGATTCGGAAATAGCAGCAAAGTAATCAGTTTGCAGGACCAAAGCAACAGCTTTAATCAAAAATGTTTTGGCTCCGCATTCAGTAGCAAACTTTGTAGATATTTTAATAAAAAATGTACCTTTTTATGGAATTTCAGCGGACACCAGCAACCACAAAGCCGAAAAAATGTTTCCATTGCTTGTTCACTTTTTCTTGAATTTCAAAAGTGTCCCGGTTTTGCCCCAGGGGGACCTGGCAGCCCTATTTCTGAGACATTAATATCAAGATTTAAAGCCAAAGCAATATTGAACTTGCTGAACTTCGACGACCGATTTTTACTTAAAATGTTGAAAGGGTACTTCGCAGGGGCGGGCAAGGCCGCGGGTATATACTAGTTTATTATATATGGCTTTTTTTCATCTTTTTAGTGCTGGTAAATTACAAATTCTGGTTAGGTCAAAAAAAGTTTGAGGATTTTCTAGCTTTTATCTTTAACCATAACTTAGCAATATTTAAGACACTTTATATGGATTTTTTAATTGATTTAAAGAAAAAATATATATTGATTTTTCTATTCAATTTGGTCTAGACTTTTTTGGGGCTCGGGTTGCAAATCTGCAGTTAATAGATTTGTACATGTGAATTTTTTTTATTATTATTATTAATAGTTAGGGTACATGTGAATAGAAATCAGTTGTTGCCTTCAGTAAAATTTAAGGCGACCGTTAACCACTTGGTTTAGTTCAACTTTTAAGTACATATTAAATATGTTGTCGATTTTTATATTTTAAATAGGGAGTCTATCAGCAACTTTGTCTCAAACGGTAGAAATCACTAAATAGACTACTATGTTTGAAAAAAAATTCGCAAATTGCAGCTTACATCTTCAAAAATTAGAGCAGTCAGACTTATATTAATGGTAATTTTTTGAAAAATTTACCAAAAAAAAAAGAAATTGTATTTCTATAATGGGTGGTATGTATGTATATTTATGATCTAAAATTATTATTTCACATGGCTTTCCGTCAACTAAAAATATTCGCACCAAATTTTTTTTTCTCGAAAATAGAGATCACAAACATAAAAATATTGTTTATAAAAATTTTTAAAAGTCAAGATTAGAAATATAAAAAATAAAAACAACCCTTCAGGCAAACGGCGGCAATTGCCCCCAAGAGGACTGTTCAACAGGTGAAAACGGACCCACTACTAGAACGACCCTTTGTGATGCAGAAGGTGTCAATTGCCACTTCGTGCATCACTAGGTTAGGGTTAGGTTCAAGTGGCTGCCGCAGAGGCACACTTAGGCCAGTTTTGAAAGGCCCGTTGTGATACCACCAACACAAGGAAAGTCAGTCCCGGGACCCAGCCATATGGAAAATCCCTGAGTTGTTGGGATTTTCCACATAGCAGAATCCCGAGACTGACACTCCTAAACCGACACCGTTACTCCTCCTCGAACCACTTAGATGACTTTATGAAGCCCATCAAGTCCTTTATGTCCAGTTCCGCGATCTGGCTTAGGCTATCCAGGAACGGAACTCCCAAAAAGCGCGTTCTCGCGCCGCTTAAAGCCGGACAGTTGCAGATGAGGTGATCCACTGTTTCCTCCTCCTCATCATCTTTGCAACTCCTGCAGCATCGTCGGTAGGGCACACCTAGCCTTTCTGCATGCCTACCAATGAGGCAGTGACCGGTTAATACCCCTATCAATATGCAGATTTCCCTCCTAGTTAGGGCATAAATGCGTCTAGACCTTTAAAGATCCCATTTTGGCCAGGTTTGTTTCGATATGCGACACCCTGGGGATTGCAGCCATCTTTCGTTGGCTTGACGGAGTGTGTGCTCCTTCAGCATTAGTTTGCATGTGGCAAACGGCATACCTAAGCGCTCTTTATCCTGAAGAACCTGCTTGGTCGTGCCCTGCCTGGCAAGCTCGTCTGCCTTACAGTTTCCCTCAATGTCCCTATGTCCCGGGACCCATATGAGTTTTACGCAGTTCTGTTGGGCCATCTCCTGAAGAGATCGACGACAGCTGAGCGTCAGTTCAGAGTTGAACGTGTATGAGCCAAGGGATTTGATGGCCGCTTGGCTATCGCTGAAAATAGCGATATCTTCTCCGATAACACGTTTGCTTAACCAGGCCGCGGCGTCCAGGATTGCCGAGACTTCCGCCTGGAAGACGCTACAATGATCAGGTAGTCTGAAGGAGAGCTCAAGGTCCAAATCCCTTGAATAAACGCCTCCTCCAACTCTGCCGTCCAACTTCGAGCCGTCGGTGTATATGGAAGTGCCACCATTTGTTTCGGGACACCAATCCGTCCTCTCCCAGTCTTCTCTGCTGGGAATGTTTATTTTGAAACAGCTATCCCCGACTGTAGTAGTCGCACAACGATCTGTGCTTAGAGGGAGAAAGCTGTAAGATTCCAGAATACTGGAGTGTCCAATAGTACCCGCAGCCCAACTGGAGGTTTCTCTTAGGCGCAGAGCTGTTGCCGCCGCTGACCGAAACCCTTCCAGATCAAGTGGCAAAATGCCCAGAATGACCTGGAGGGCTTCGTTGGGCGTTGTCCTTAGCGCACCGCTTATACAGATCATATTGGATCTATGGACTTTCCGCAACAGATTCAGGTATGTTGCCTTGCTCAGCGCAGGCCACCATACGACGACTCCATAAAGCATGATTGGGCGAATGATGGCCGTGTAGATCCAACTGCATACTCTAGGGCTGAGCCCCCATTTTTTGCCAATGGCTCTTTTGCAGGTGTAAAGAGCGATGCAAGCTTTCTTCTGGCGCTGAAGAACATTCTCCTTCCAATTCAATTTCCGGTCCAGAACTATGCCTAGAAACTTGGCCTTATCCGACAAGCTCAGGCGCGTGCCATCTAGTTCTGGTAGGCTTAGTGGCGGTATTTTGTACCGGTTGGTGAAGAGGACAAGTTCCACCTTCCCTGGGTTGATACTAAGTCCGCAGCGAGAGGACCACGTCGAAACTTCTCGCAGTGCTACTTGCATCAGGTCACACAGAGTTTGTGGGAACTTGCCTCTGAATGCAATAGCTAAATCGTCTGCGTATGCCACTATCTTCCCGCCCCCCCAGCTTGTGTCACGTAGCAACGAGTTGACTGTGAGGTTCCATAAAAGCGGGGAAAGAACACCACCCTGGGGTGTTCCCCTTGTGACATAGCGTGATAACTCAACCGTACCAAGTGAAGAAGCTATTTTCCTTCCCATCAAAAGTTGGTCAATTAAACCAGTTAGAGGTCTATCTACTCCCAGATTAGTTAGAGCGGAGTTGATAGCCTCCGGGCTTATATTGTTGAAAGCCCCCTCAATGTCTAGGAGGGCCACGAGACAGTAGTCCTTTTCACACAGCGATTTCTCAATGACAGACACTAGGCTGTGCAGAGCGGTTTCTGTTGATTTACCCTTGGTGTATGCATGCTGATAGCTAGAGATAAGGTTGCTATCAATAGTCGTTAAGAGGTAGTCGCTTAATATCCTCTCAAAGGTTTTTAGTACAAAGGACGAGAGACTGATCGGTCTGTAGTCTTTTGGCTCGTAGTGGGATGCCTTCCCAGCCTTAGGGATAAACACTACCGTGGCGCTTCTCCAGGAGCCCGGAATGTGGTTGAGAGCCAGGCAGGCTGTGAAGAGAAATACCAGCCATTTAGCTGATGTCTCCAACGTGTTTATAAGCTGCGCGGGGATAATCCCGTCCGGCCCGGCAGCCTTATACGGTTCAAAGCTCTTAACTGCCCACCTTACTCTTTCCTCAGTGATGGGTATATTTACTGCCAGGTTTGTTGCAGGTGCTAGTGGTGCATCATGCAGATTCCCCGGAAAATGTGTATTCAAGAGCAGCTCAAGGGTTTCCTCTTCCGTGCTGGTCCAGGATCCGTCAGGCTTTCGCAAATAGCTGATGGTTGTTTGACTTTTCGAGAGGACTCGTCTAAGTCTCGCTGTGTCGTCGACCTTTTCGACGCCAGTGCAGAAATTTCTCCACGAGGTTCTCTTCGCCTGTCTCAGAGCTTTTTTGTAGGCCCTTAGTTTAGCTTTATATTCGTGCCAATGAGGCTCAGAGCCGAAGCTCTTGGCCTTGTTAAATTGTTTCCGGCATGATATTCGGAGCGAGTCCAAATCGTAGGACCACCAATGTGGCCTGTGTTTACCGCGTGGTTTTGGCACTGGACAAGCCTGTCCTAGAGCATTTGAGAGCGCCGATGTAAATGTAGTAACAAGATCCTCCAGCTCCTCTACTGATGAGGGGGCTTGTGAGGGCAGTACTGGGAGGTCTCTGTCTAATATTTCATTGTGTAACTGCCAATCAGTGTTACGTGGATTGCGTTTCATGATTGGTTGTTCTACAATAAAGTCTAAAACCATTTCTATGTAACGGTGGTCGGAGAAAGAATGTTCTTCCAGAACCCGCCATTTTCTGACCCACTCATAAGCGCCTTCACTACAGAGAGTGAGGTCTATGACCTCCCTGCGGGTCTTAGTGATAAAAGTAGGCTCATTACCCACGTTGCAAATCACCAGGTTGGTTGTTAAGAGGTAATCAAACAGAGACTCGCCCCTGGCATTGATGTCGGAGCTCCCCCATTGGACATGGTGAGCATTAGCGTCCGCTCCAATAATAAGATTACCCGTGCAGAAATTTGACACCAGGTCTTTCACCTCCATTTGTGGTGGGGGTTCTTCGGCGTCGTAGGGCATATAGACCGACGCCACCGTCAGGCGGGTGCTGTCGACCGTTAGACTGATAGCGGTAATATCACCATTGGTGTAGTTAGGTAGGAGAAAGGAGTTCAACTCAGACTTGACCAAAATACACGTTCTGACTTTGCTCTCCTCGCTGGCTCGAATGAGCTTGAAGCCCTTAGTCCCCAAACCGCAGATTCTCGAACTATTGACCCAGGGTTCTTGGATGAGGACCACATCCACGTCGCCTTTAGAAAGACGACTACTTAAAGCAGCCGAAGCTACTTTAGATTTGTGCAGATTAATCTGAAGCACCACCAACATGAGAGCGCACAGACTTCCCTGCCGTCCCCATATCGTCGAGGTTTGCCCCATCCCGGAGGTTGCCTATCAACGACGAGTTGTTCCGATTAACTGCCCGATATGGCGTTGCAGGAGTCTTGCTGTCTGCAGCGTTAGATGTTAATCGCTCAGCGTTGGCTGCTACCACCGTGACGTCGAGGGCTTCCTCGTCCTGTAGGCTGTCCTCCATCTTCGAGTTGTTCACAGCACTATCGCTAAGGGACGTGGCGGATAACATGCTTTCCGCATCGGAATCCTCCGCTTCCTCTTCTGGTAATTCGTTTTCCGGTTCCCCCGGAGCAGCCGAGAAGGCAGCGCGCTGAGCATCACCACGATATACGTGGATAACGATCTGGCCTACGCTGTAGTGTACTAGGCCATTGCACCTTTTGAGGGGCTCGATTGACTCTTTATTCATGGTGAACACCACCTGTCTGTCGGGCCCTACCGCATCCCCGACCAGATTGACACTCCAGTCATGCGTTGGCAGGGACGGATTCATTAGCCGTAGCATCCCGAGAATTCTCTCGGGTTCGTCAGGGATGGCCGGAATCCACGCCCTTGCCCTTGGACGAGCTGGAATGTCCTTCCAGTCGACGACCTCTATCTTTGCGCCCTTGTAGACTTCACCCAGCTTAGCAGCTGCTGCCTTGTACAGTGCTACGGTTTTTGCATCCTCGCATGCGAGTAATTTAATCTGACCCTGGTGCCAACCCGCATCCGTTACTCGCGCCGAACTACCCGGAAACTCTGGAGCAACATTGAGAAGAACGTGCATCACTAAGGGCCACTTGCATAAAAGCCGATTAAGCCTAATCGGTGATTAACTTGACAGCTAACCATACAAAATACGTCAATTAAACTCCGGTTAGTCGTTATCAGCTTTTATGCAAGCGGCCCTAAGAGTCATTCTGGTGGTCGGTTCATATACACTAGTTAAATTCGTTCAATTATACAACGCAGCGCAGATTTACCCAGTCTGCGCTACCACCATCTACCGCGCAATAACATCTGTACAAGCAGAGTTACACAGGGTGACGCCGTTCTTGTTTATTGTTTTTATTGCGCTAAAAGTTTCGGGTTGATTTCCTTGTGTCGTTTTTTTATAAAATTAATAATTTGTGAAGTGTTTGCAAGCAAAATATAGATATAAACAATGAAGAAAATCACGCAGAGCCGCCGCAACATTAAAAGGTTGGTAAACAAAAAGAATCTAGAGTATTTAGCCAAACTTAACGTGCCGCAGCTACCGGTGAAAACATCTAGTTTGGAGCTCCACTTGAAGCACCGATTTTTGAGCCGGTAGCTGAGGGTCAGGAATGTTGTGTAAGTGGAATTTCTGAGGAAAATCCAAGTGATATGAACTTCGGTTTGTACTAAAAAATTCCATTTACACAGCGAATAAAAGATTGGGCTCTAAAGCACCTGTCAACTAGGGAGTGCTGCAATGATTTGCTCGCAATCCTCGCAGATGAAAATCTTGCAGTGCCAAGGGACATACGGAGCTTAGTGCCAAATATGGGAAAATGCCTAATTAAAAGTGTTTCTCCGGTATAGAAAACCAAATATTGAGTGTGCAATGTGACACTGAATACAACGAAGTGGTTTTTGATATAAATGTCGATGGTACTCCCCTTTTTAGTAGTTCAAGGGTCCAACTATGGCCAGTTCTAATAAGAATTGTCAATTTTAAAAGTATGTTGGTACTACCTGTGGGTATGTATGTGAGAAAACAAAAACCAAATGATGTCGAGGAGTATTTAAAAGACTTTATTGAGGAATTTAAACGCATTTCACAAACGGGTATTACTGTAAATGAGAGAAATGTAGGTATTACTTTACGAGCCATAGTATGTGATGCCCCAGCTACTTCATTCATATGTGGGACACCTGGTCATACGTCATCCCATGGTTGTTCGAGGTGCTACCAGTTAGCGAAAAAAATTGATGGCGTTTTGACGTATAGCACATGCGCTGGTCAATTAGTTTCCGATGAAGATTTTATTGAAAGGCGGGTAGAGTCTCATCACAAACAAATTTTTATGTCAAGGCCTTGCCCTTTAGAACAAATAAACATAAAAATGGTAACCCAGGTTGCCATTGACCCAATGCATTTGGTGGACTTAGGGGTGATGAGAAAGTTTTTAGTGAGCTTGTTAAGCAACAAAATTGACGTTATGTATAAAGTTCAAAGGGAAGATACTACTAAAATTTCACAGCATTTGGTTTCTCTTCGTAAATATATTCCCATGGAGTTTTCTCGCCGTCCACGAGGTTTCGAAGACATTGCTCTTTGGAAAGCCACGGAGTATCGGCAATTTTTACTGTACGCCGGGATTGTGGTATTCAAGGATTTAGTGCATGAGGAATTGTACTATGAGTTCCTCCTACTACACAGCTCATGCCGGCTTTTATCATGTCCAACAAACTATGAGCAAAATATAAGTCTTTGTCAGGACATGTTGCAAGCATTTGTTGAAAATTTTGCTGTTGTTTTTTTGGAAAATAGCGTGAGCTACAATGTGCATAGCCTCTTGCACCTTACCGAATGCTTTAAATAGTTCGGCTTACCAATTTGAAAACTATTTGCAGCGACTAAAAAGCTACGTTAAAAAGCCAACCCATATTCTGCAGCAAATTTTCAACAGAGTTCAGCATAAAAAGCATATCGTAACGATAAAAAAAGAAGAGTTTTTACAAGACAAGAAACGCATAAAAAGTTTTGTCACGTCAGATTATACTTATAGTGTCGATTTTCCTGGCAACAACTTTTTAAATAAGACCCCTTTCTATACAGAGCCCATAGACTCATTAAAATATTTAGGTATATGTCTAGTCGACTTAAACCCCTGTGACCATGAAGAAAGTTTCCCCACATCTGAAATAAAATGTAAATGTATCGCTTTTCCAAGTCAAAATAAAATTCTTTTTGTACCAATTTTACATAGCTGCTTTTAAATAAAATACCCAACAATCATATATATTTTCTATTATTTAACACCCATTGTGAAATGCGTTTAAAATCCTCAATAAAGTCATTCAAATATTCTCCGACATCTTTTTCTTTTGCTTTCCAACAAATCAAAATTATTATAGCTATAAATTCAAAATTATAATTTTTTATTAGAACTGAGCATAGTTGGACCCTTGAACTATTATCGACATTTAACCACTTCGTTATGTTCAGTATCATATTGTAAACTCAAAATTTGGTTGTCTTTACCGAAATGGGAAAGGAATCCAGGAGAAACACTATCAAATTATGCCATTTCTAATATTTGGCCAAGTTCCTAATGTTCTTTGGCACGACAAGATTTTCATCTACAAGAATACCCAGCAAATAATTGCAGCACTCTCTATTTGGACGCCAATCTTTTATGCGCTAGTTAATGGAATTTTTGAGTACAAAACGAAGTTTGTATCATTTTGATGTTCCTCAGCAATTCCACTTACAAGTGTACACCATCCCTGACTGTGCCTAATATATACAGACATAGCTGTATCAAATACATAATAATTTGATTTTTATAAAAGGAAATTCCCTATGGAGGAGCACCAACTTAAGGAAAATGCAAGTGAAGTGAACTCTGAGGAAGAGCCTTTTTCTCAACAAGGTATGTATGAATAATTCGAACACCCTTCTAATATAAACATATGTACATACTTTCATAAACTTTTAATTTTATTAACTGTTTACATAGGTGAAGCGAAATGCGCATGTGGTAAAGAGGTAGAAAAAAGTTTAAGAAAGGAAATTCAAGATTTGAAGGATATACATAGTTGCCAATCAAACGGCCTACCTGAAAGGAGATCTTAAAAGTAAGTAGTTATCATTTTGTCATGCTAAATGTAATAACTGCTGTAATAACTTTTATACATATCGAGCCCAAAAAAAATTTGAAAAATCCGCTTTTTGGCGAATATCGGTAGTTTTTCTTATTTTAGACTATCTCACAAAATATTATAACTGTATTAAGTACCACTTCAAAAATAAAGCCAAAGCAATTTTGATGTAACCAACATTTTGCCTTAAAATTTTAAGAATTTTGAAACTAAAAAACTTTTTCCTGTAAAATTTTATTTTTGTTGGTTACACCAAAATGGCTGTTAGGGCTCGATATGATAATCGCATAATGTAAAAAGTTTTGAAAACTTCATAGCCTCTATTTTAAGAATATGTAAAGTTTTTTTTTTAAGTTTCAAAATTTGTTAGAAAATTCACTTGAAAAAAACATCAATTTTTACCCATACAAAATGGACGAAAAAATAACGACGTCATGGGACTAAGTTACAGTGCTAATTTTTCGCAAGGCTTCTCATCACACTAATACGTATGAATATAACTAAATATATTCACACATTTGAAAGCCGTATGTATATATGTTTAAAATCGTCCTTATGTAAATATTTAAATTTTTATTTTAAATTTAATGGGATATAAATACCAATCAGCTAATAAGAATTTCAACATTAACCTAGATGAAGGCTGTTATGTAACATAAGTTAAAACATAGAATGTATTTTTTTTTTTGTTATACATGTAAACCCATCCATGTATCTATACATAATTTATTTCGTTCACTAATACTTTTCATAACAATTAATTTTAGTAAGAAAATTTGAAAGTAAGAACTACACCTTTTTCAGTTTATATTCACAAAGTTGCAATTTATATTCAAAAAAATACAATTAATATTCAAAAACTTCCATTTGATATTCAGAAAGTTAAAATTAATATTCAGAAAACAACAATTAATATTTAGAAAACTACAATTGATATTCAGAAAATTATAATTGATATTCAGAAAGCCAAATTTATATGAAAAAATTTCAAGTGCGGAGTACAAAGAAATTTTCTTAATATGAATTTTAACTTTCTGAATATCAATTGTATTTTTCTGAATATCAAACGGAACTTTCCGAATATCAAATGGAATTTTTGGAATATTAATTGTATTTTTCTAAATATCAAATGGAAATTCTGAATATCAAACTTTCTGAATGTTATTTTTAAATTTCTGAATATAAATTGCAACTTCTTGAATATAAACTGAAAAAGGTTTAGAATTCTTTATATTTTAATTAAAAATTATTAGAAATACTAAGTATTTCGTCGAATGAAGTTCATAAAAATATTGGATAAATGAAAACATGTTAATTTATTTTAATCACCCTAGCGGTTATTTAATATCATGCTAATTTATTTTTAATTTTTTTTTGTGTGTTTTACTATTTTTAATTTAAAAAAAAACTATAACTAAGAGAAAGTTCCTAATAAGTACATATGAATTTTGAAGAAAATAAATTTTTATACATGTGATAAAACAAAGCTTAGATGTTTCAATTTGTAAAAGAGAATTTATCTTTTGTAGGTTAGTCATGTAGATGGTATTATCAAAGAAACGGTTTCTTGAACCTTCCTGGCCCATCATAGATGTGCCACCACAGTCTTGTCAAAGAAATGTCATCATAAACCCGTCAAAGAACTGGTTCTTTGAACCCATCACCGGTCCACCACTATAGTGTCGTCAACGAACCTGTTCTTTCAACCCATCACAGTTTTGACCCAAAAGTCTCTATGCGGTGGCAATTGGTCACAATTTTGCCCCAAACGTCTCTATACGGTGCCAATTGGTCACCTCCAATGACAACTCCGTGTTAAAGTTGCAGGTCTTTTTCATAGTGAAGGATAGGAACTGTGACAGGTGCCTTTTTTTGTGACCGGTTGGTGATATATCACGTACCAGTTCTTTTGCCTGAAGGGAATTTTCAATGAAAAAAAATTTGGCCGATAGCTGTAACTGTACTCGAACCATCAACCGCTCGACCACTACCCCCTGACGCTTCCCACTAGGCTATCGCTTTATTTACAAATTGATTGTCAGATAACCAATTCAAGTGGCATGAGAAATTTTCATTCGCTTATTACAGATAAATGAAGCAGTATTGGTTATATATTAGATAATTGTGCGCTGCCTTAGAGGTATGCCAACAAATCCATATGCATTTCATAAATACTAGAGTTCGCCCAGTGGTTGAAATTCAACCACAAAAGCTTATTTTATTTTACCACCTTTTTGCTGTTTCGTAAATTGGCCATTCTTTTCATATTTTTTATATTTTTTGTTTCTATACATTCCTGTTCATTTTGCCTTTTCCTCCCTCTTTACACCATTCAGTAATATATATTATATATAGTTTCAATGTTGATAATTATTTATTCTTCTTAGATAGTCTTCATACGTATTTTTTTCCTTTCCTTTCATCTCATTTTATTTCTTTTGCTTTTCTTCCCTCTCTTTTCTTTTCCTTTTCTTTCCTTTTCTCTTCTTTCATTTCATTTTATTTCCCTTCTTTCTTTCTCTCTTTTCTGTTCTTTTCTTTTATTTTCCTTTCTTTTCGTTTCCTTTATTCTCTTACCTGACCTTTCTTTCCATTTCCATTACATTCCTTTTTCCTTTTATTTTCTTTTTCTTTAATTTCCTTTGCTTTAGTTTTGTTTCCCTTAGTTTCCTCTCATTTTATTCATTTTTTTTTTCATTTCATATATTTTCTTTTATATTTTTTCTTACCTTTATTTTCTTTCACTTTTTTCCTTACCTTTCCTTCCCTTACCTTTCCTTTCCTACCGTTTCTTTACTTTCTTTTTTCCTTTCCGTAACTCCTTTAGTTTTCTTTCTTTTCCATTCATTTCCTTTCCTATTTTTTTAGCTTTTCATTACCTTTCTTTCCTTTATTTTTCATTCTTTTTATTTTCATTTATTTTCCGTACCTTCCTCCTCGCTACCTTTTCTTTCCTTTCTTTTTCTCTTCTTTCCTTTCTTTGTCTTTCTCTATTTGCCTCTCTTTTCCACTCCTTTACCTACATTACATTTCCTTTCTTCCCTTCCTTTTGTCTTTTCCATTCCTTTCCTTTCACTTTGACTTTTCTGTCATATTTTCCGTTCCTTACCTTAACTTACCTTTATTTTCCTTTTATCCATCCCTTTCCTTTCTTATTTTTATTTATATTATTTTCTTAATTTAATACTTTTATTTATTTCATTTGGTTCTATTTTTATTTATTTTATATTCTTTCCTTTCCTTTCATTTCCAACAAATTTTATTTTTTTACTTTCAATCACTTTTCTATTTCTGATTTTACTTTTTTTAATTTTATCAATTTTCCATTTTATTTTATTTCACTAAGTCTAGCCACGAAGGGCCTTGTGCATAATCTAGCTTATTTGTGCTTTTTTTCAAAAGCATTTGCTTCTCTGAATCCCCACGCACAGATTTTGTTTTTGTAAACACTGTTTGTACCTAAGCTCAATAAAGTTGACGCGCTGGCTCATGTTATCTTATTTCTGCCAACAAAACAACTCACCCTACTGCAATGAATGCAAACACAACAATGCAAGTGGTCATACCTACATACACCCATAACAGCGGCTCTATAAAGCGAATGCGTGTATAGCACTTGTAGTGGTGTGATTTTCAAATCATATTATAATTAATTTTTTTTTAATTTTTGGTTTTTTTGTCGCGCACCCTGCTAGGCGAGACATATCGATACATACCAAATTTTATATACCTTAGAATTGTGGTTATTGCAAAAAAGGGAGAAACCTGTTATGTTTGAGCATTTATATATAATAGATTTATGCATATTTAGTATGGGATTAAGCTTGGCAAATATTTATATGTAAAATTTGTTAGCCTATTAATATAATAGATATTTGACAGCAGAGTAGCATTTTGGCATTTATTGTGCTGGATACAAGTGTATTTGAAAGTTGTAGACTGAAGCCTGAGGTAAACCGACTGATTGGAAATTATCAGTGTGGCTTCAGACCTGGTAAATCTACAATCGATGCAAACTGACGCTGCGCAACACCACCAGCTCGGTCAGAATCGGGGAGGACCTCTCCGAGTCGTTCGAAACTCGACGAGGTTTCAGGCAGGGCCCCTATAACAACGATTTAAATATTAAACTCTAAATGCTTCAGTTATTTAAAAAAATTGTCATTTTTCAACTTGAATTTACAAAACCGTTCTGGAAAAAATAATTAACCTGATACTCGAACCATTCTTACCTTTGCAAACAGTTAGGTTAGGTTCAAGTGGCTGCCGCAGAGGCACACTTAGGCCAGTTTTGAAAGGCCCGTTGTGATACCACCAACACAAGGAAGGTCAGTTCCGGGACTTAGCCATATGGAAAATCCCTGAGTTGTTGGGATTTTCCACATAGCAGAATCCCGGGACTGACACTGCTAAACCGACACCGTTACTCCTCCTCGAACCACTTAGATGACTTTATGAAGGCCATCAAGTCCTTTATGTCCAGGCTGTGAAGCGCAGTTTCTGTAGATTTCCCTTTGGTGTATGCATGCTGATAGCTACAGATCAGGTTGCTATCAATAGTAGAGGAGAGGTAGTCATTTATTATCCTCTCGAAGGTTTTGAGCACAAAGGATGAGAGACTGAACGGCCTGTAGTCCTTGGGCTCGTAATGAGACGCCTTCCCCGCCTTAGGAATAAATACTACCGTGGCACTTCTCCAGGAGCACGGAAAGTAGCTAAGAGAAAGGCAGGCTGTATAGAGAAATACCAGCCATTGGGCTGATGTCTCCAGCGTGTTTATGAGTTGTGCGGGAATAATCCCATCTGGCCCGGCTGCCTTGAACGGTTCGAAGCTTTTAACCGCCCACCTAACCTTTTCCTCCGTGATGGGTATATATACAGCCAGGTTTGTTGGAGGTGCTACGGGTTCCTCATGCAAGTTCCCTGGGAAGTGCGTATTCATGCGCAGCTCTAGGGTTTCCCTCTCCGTGCTGGTCCAGGATCCGTCAGGTTTGCGCAAATAGCTTGTGGCTCTTTGAGTTTTTGAGCACTCGTCTCGATGTATCGTCGACATTTCCGACCCCAGTGCAGAAATTTCTCCACGATACTCTCTTCGCCTGCCTCAGAGCTTTTTGGTAGGCCCTGAGTTTAACTTTATATTCGAGCCATTGAGTCTCCGTGCCAAGGCTCTTGGCCTTATTAAATTGTGTCCTACATGATTTTCGGAGCGAGTCCAGGTCGTAGGACCACCAATGCGGCCTATGTTTACCGCGTGGTTTTGGCACTGGGCAAGCCTGCTCTAAGGCATTCGAGAGCGCCGTTGTAAAGGTCTTTACCAGATCCTCCAACTCCCCTACTGATGAGGCGACTTGTGGGGGCAGTGCTGGTAAGTCCCTAGATAGTATTTCATTGTGTAGCTGCCAGTTAGTGTTACGTGGGTTGCGTTTCATAACCGGCTGCTCAACAGAAAAGTCTAGAACTAATTCTACGTACCGGTGGTCGGAGAATGAGTCCTCATCGAGAAGGCGCCATTTTCTGACCCACTCATAAGCGCCTTCGCTGCAAATAGTGAGATCTATGACCTCCCTACGGGCTTTAGTAATAAACGTAGGTTCGTTACCCACGTTGCAAACTATCAGGTTAGTTGTTAACAAATAGTCAAACAACGACTCTCCTCTAGCATTGATATCGGAGCTTCCCCACTGGACGTGATGAGCATTGGCGTCAGTTCCGATAATAAGATGACCCATGGAAAAATTTGCCACCAGGTCTTTTACCTCCCTCTGTGGCGGAGGTTCTTCGTCGTCGTAGGGCATATAGACCAACGCAATCGTCAGACTGGTACTGTCGACTGTTAAACTGGCAGCTGTAACGTCACCATTGGTATAGTTGGGCAAGAGAAAGGCATTCAGCTCAGACTTAACCAAAATACAGGCTCTAACCCTGCCCCCCTTGCTGGCTCGAATAAGCTCAAAAGCCTTAGTCCCCGCAAATCCTTGAGCTGTTGACCCAGGGTTCTTGGATGAGGACCACATCTACGTCGCCTTTAGAGACGACTGATTAAAGCAGCCGAGGCTGCTTTAGATTTGTGCAGGTTTATCTGAATCACCACTAACATGGGAGCGCTCAGACTTCCCTGCCACCGCCGTATCGTCGAGATCCACCTCGTCTGGAGGCTTATCTTTCAACGACGATTTGTTCAGACCACGGTTTGGCGTGGCAGAGATCCTACTAACTGTGGCAGTGTCAACATTGGTGCGCTCAGGACTAGCTGCTATCACTGTGACGGTGAGGTCTTCCCTGTCCAACAGGCTGTCTCCCATCTCCGAGCTGTTCACTGCTTATTCGCCATTTGACGTGGCAGATACCATACTTACCGAGTCGGACATCTCCGACTCCCCTTCCGGCACTGCGATGTCCGACTCCTCCGGTGCAGCCGATATAGCAGCGCGCTGTGCATCGCCGCGATATACGTGGATCACGATCTGACCCATGCCGTAGTGCACTCGTCCATTGCACCGTTTAAGGGGCTCGAGTGCCTCCTTATTCAAGGTGAAGACCACTTGCCTATCAGGCCCTACCGCATCCTCGACCAGATTGACACTCCAGTCCTGCGTCGGGAGAGACGGGTCCCTAGGGATGGCCCAGCTTTCATTACTTCGGTCAATGACGTCTATGAGGATCCTATCCTTAGTCACTTCAGTAAAGCTGAGTTTACCCATTACGGAGGCGTGTTGCTGCCGCTTCGGGTGAGGTTTTAAATCCACGTTCGATCTCTGGTGTTTGAAGGGATTTCCATTAACCTTCTTTGGCGCGTGATCGCTTTGGAAGTTCGGTAAGATAGCTTCAGCCATCTCCACCGTCTTTCCAGCATTCGGCGATAGCGTCTCTTAATTTTATTAAAAAGTATACCTTCTTACAATAAATAGAAAACTTCTTAGTCTATTTTTCGAAGACATTTCCATAGAGATTTCTACTTATTTTTGGGAGGTAATCTTTTTAATTTTTTTTTTAAAGTATACCTTCTTCAAATGTGTAATTCGACGCTACCAAGCACAAGTACACGATAGCATCATGGTAGAGATCTCCGTTCAGCAGTTAATAATTCTTAGTTCGATTCGACAGGTTTGTTTCGATATCCGACACCCTAGGGATTGCAGCCATCTTTCGTTGGCTTGACGAAGTGTGAGCTCTTTCAGCATTAGTTTGCATGTGGCAAACTAATTTGCATGTGGCAAACGGCATACCTAAGCGCTCTTTATCCTGAAGAACCTGCTTGGTCGTGCCCTGCCTGGCAAGCTCGTCTGCCTTACAGTTTCCCTCAATGTCCCTATGTCCCGGGACCCATATGAGGTTTACGCGGTTCTGTTGGGCCATCTCCTGAAGAGATCGACGACAGCTGAGCGTCAGTTCAGAGTTGAACGTGTATGAGCCAAGGGATTTGATGGCCGCTTGGCTATCGCTGAAAATAACGATATCTTCTCCGATAATACGCTTGCTTATCCAGGCCGCCGCGTCCAACTCTGCCGTCCAACTTCGAGCCGTCGGTGTATATGGAAAAGTGCCACCATTTGTTTCGGGACACCAATCCGCCCTCTCCCAGTCTTCTCTGCTGGGAATGTTTATTTTGAAACAACTAACCCCGACTGTAGTGGTCGCACAACGATCTGTTGTGCTTAGAAGGAGAAAGCTGTAAGATTCCAGGGAGGTTTCCCTTAGGCGCAGAGCTGATGCCGCCGCTGACCGAAACCCTTCCAGATCAAGTGGCAAAGGCTCTTTTGCATGTGTAAAGAGCGATGCAAGCTTTCTTCTGGCGCTGAAGAACATTCTCCTTCCAATTCAATTTCCTGTCCAGAACTATGCCTAGAAACTTTGCTTGATCCGACAAGCCCAGGCGCGTGCCATCCAGTTCTGGTAGGCTTAGTGGTGGTATTTTGTACCGGTTGCTGAAGAGGACAAGTTCCTCTTTCCCCGGGTTGATACTAAGTCCGCAGCGAGAGGATCACGTCGAAACTTCTCCTGGGGCGTTCCCCTTGTGACATAGCGTGATAACTCAACCGTACCAAGTGAAGAAGCTATTTTCCTTCCCCTTAAAAGTTGGTCAATTAAACCAGTTAAAGGTCTATCTACGCCCAGATCAGTTAGAGCGGAGTTGATAGTCTCCGGGCTTATATTGTTGAAAGCCCCCTCAATGTCTAGGAAGGCCACGAGACAGTAGTCCTTTTCACACACCGATTTCTCAATGACAGATACTAGGCTGTGCAGAGCAGTTTCTGTTGATTTACCCTTGGTGTATGCATGCTGATAGCTAGAGATAAGGTTGCTACCAATAGTCGTTGAGAGGTAGTCGCTTAGTATCCTCTCAAAGGTTTTGAGTACAAAGGACGAGAGACTGATCGGTCTGTAGTCTTTTGGCTCGTAGTGGGATGCCTTCCCAACCTTAAGGATAACACTACCGTGGCGCTTTTCCAGGAGCCCGGAATGTGGTTGAGAGCCAGGCAGGCTGTGAAGAGAAATACCAGCCATTTAGCTGATGTATCCAACGTGTTTATAAGTTGCGCGGGGATAATCCGGTACCGGCCCGGCAGCCTTACACGGTTCAAAGCTCTTAACTTCCCACCTTACCCTTTCCTCAGTGATGGGTATTTTTACTGCCAGGTTTGTTGCAGGTGCTAGTGGTGTGTCATGCAGATTCCCCGGAAAATGTGTATTCAAGAGCAGCTCAAGGGTTTCCTCTTCCGTGCTGGTCCAGGATCCGTCAGGTTTTCGCAAATAGCTGACGGCTGTTTGACTTTTCGAGAGGACTCGTCTAAGTCTCGCTGTGTCGTCGACCTTTTCGACGCCAGTGGAGAAATTTCTCCACGAGGTTCTCTTCGCCTGTCTCAGAGCTTTTTTGTAGGCCCTTAGTTTAGCTTTATATTCGTGCCAATGAGGCTCAGAGCCGAGGCTCTTAGCCTTGTTAAATTGTTTCCGGCATGATTTGCGGAGCGAGTCCAAATCGTAGGACCACCAATGTGGCCTGTGTTTACCGCGTGGTTTTGGCACTGGACAAGCCTGTCTTAGAGCATTTGAGAGCGCCGTTGTAAATGTAGTAACAAAATCCTCCAGCTCCTCTACTGATGAGGGGGCTTGTGAGGGCAGTACTGGTAGGTCTCTGTCTAATATTTCGTTGTGTAACTGCCAATTAGTGTTACGTGGATTGCGCTTCATGATTGGTTGTTCTACAATAAAGTCTAAAACCATTTCTATGTAACGGTGGTCGGAGAATGAATGTTCTTCAAGAACCCGCCATTTTCTGACCCACTCATAAGCGCCTTCACTACAGATAGTGAGGTCTATGACCTCCCTGCGGGTCTTAGTGATAAAAGTAGGCTCATTACCCACGTTGCAAATTACCAGTTTGGTTGTTAAGAGGTAATCAAACAGAGACTCGCCCCTGGCATTGATATCGGAGCTCCGCCATTGGACATGGTGAGCATTAGCGTCCGCTCCAATAATAAGATTACCCGTGCAGAAATTAGACACCAGGTCTTTCACCTCCGTTTGTGGTGGGGGTTCTTCGGCGTCGTAGGGCATATAGACCGACGCCACCGTCAGCGGCAGCGCGCTGAGCATCACCACGATATACGTGGATAACGATCTGGCCTACGCTGCAGTGTACTAGGCCATTGCACCTTTTGAGGGGCTCGATTGGCTCTTTATTCATGGTGAACACCACCTGTCTGTCGGGCCCTACCGCATCCCCGACTAGATTGACACTCCAGTCATGCGTTGGGAGGGACGGATTCATTAGCCGTAGCATCCCGAGAATTCTCTCGAGTTCGTCAGGGATGGCCGGAATCCAAGCCCTTGCCTTTGGACGAGCTGGAATGTCCTTCCAGTCGACGACCTCGATCTTTGCACCCTTGTAGACTTCACCGAGTTTAGCAGCGGTTTTTGCATCCTCGCATGCGAGTAATTTAATCTGACCCTGGTGCCAACCCGCATCCGTTACTCGCGTCGAACTACCCGGAAACTCCGGAGCAACGTTGAGAAGAATGTTGCCGAGTTCATTTCGCACGTAACGCCACGTTCCTTGGGATGGCCAGACGGTCATTGCCTCGGTCAAGGACGCCTATAAGGATCCTGTCCTTGGTTACCTCAGCAAAGCTTAGTTTGCCCGCTCCAGGGGTATTCTGATGCCGCTTGGGAGGGAGATTTAACTCCAGGTCCGATCTCTGGCGGTTGAAAGGGTTATGTTTTAACCTCTTTGGCATGTAAGAATTTTGGAAATCCGGTATCACAGCTTTCGCTAGCTCTACCGATTTACTGGAATTCGGCGACAGTGATTCATGCGGTACCCCTTCATACCTCTTCAGGATCTTTGCAGCCAATCTTTTCTCGTGGTATGTGAAGCGGCGGGGAGATGTCTCCCGGGAATGCGGACCCGTAGTTGCCATCGCGGTCGCTCCCTTTGCCGAAATCTCAGTTGCAGCTTCCTTCTCCTATCACCTATCACCGGTTGATAGGAGTTTATCATCCGCCGTTGTCCGCTTAGCTGCGTTGGCAACCGCACTGGTGCTAGCTCCCATCAAGTCAATCTTACTCGATAGAGGTTTGGTTGACCGACTCGTAGTTGCCATCGCTGTCGATCCCCCCTTGATTGTGGAGCGGAGGTTGTCCTCCGGCGTTGCTGTTGCTTTCTCGCTTGCTGCTCCATAGCTCTCCTCTGCTGAGGAGTGAAATTTGGCGTTGTTTGTTTTTTAGGTTTTTCGTTTTTATTTACGTTGTTTGAGTTCATCTTATTCGTACGACCCATCGCCGGACAAGGCCAGCTTAGGGTCAAGGGAAAAGTAGGGGAAAATGTGTCGTCCGCCGCGGCAGAGCCCCGTACCGCGGTAAGGCCATGCTTACTCTCTGAGGCGATCCGGTATCAGAGAGGCTCCGTTCAAATACAGCCACGATTTGCCTCCCGGCTGCAAACGTCCAATGGGCACGGTTTCGCATAACACCCTGGATTGGGAGGGGGAAGATCTTTGTCGTCGCGCCAGAGAGGCTAGGCTGCTCTCGTGACGAAGTGTCGTACGGAGCTGTGAGGAGCAAGGTATCCACCCTTCACGAGGGTTGAAAACAGTTACAGAAAAGAGAAATATTTTATAAAAAAAGGTTTTGAAAATATCTTACCTCGACCTTCGCGTCGTTGGATCTTTCATAACCATAGCCTCTGATATTTCGCCAAACCTACTGAAGTAGTCTCGTAAGCTTTCTGAAAGAAAGAAAAATATAAAAGAACGAAAAAAATATTAATAATGCAATTTTCATAACAATTTCAACATTGCAAATACAAAATGTATTCATTAAAAATATATCCGCCACATGCGGCAAATAATTTGGTTTATTAAACCAATACCAGATTATGCAAAACAGCTAAGGCAAATTTTTTACGTGTTTAGTTAAATACATTCGACAGAGAAACAGCTGAGCAAAAAAGAAATTAATAATTCGATATGTCCGTTAAATTAATCACAACCCGATCGAAGTAAGTAAGTACATTGAGTGGAAAAAATTATAATCTTGACATACATATAAATCCAAATATTTTTACATTTGCAGCAAATACTTTCACGGTCGGATCGTGCCCACACAGTTAAAAATGAAAGTTTACTTTTAATACCAGTCGGTATTGAAATTAAGAATTTTTGGAATTAAATTTGAGTTTTAATACTAAATAGTATTAATTTAAGACTCTTATTTTTTTTTAATTCCAAATAGTTTTAAAATAATACCAAAATAATACTAAAGCGCTCTCACCCTAGCGCTTTCTCTCATTATAATGTTTTAAGTACTATTTGTTTTAAAACAAACCCGGAAAAGTATTAAATTAATTACTTTTTAGCATTAAATTAAGTCCGGTGGTTTGTTTGCTCAGAGCACACGGTACGTCGCTATTGCGATACTACATTAAGAACAACAGTGCAATTAGACGCTGACAATCATAAGTACTCGATGGCTTGATAGTAGACATCTCCGTTGAGCATTCAATAAATTGTGAGTTCGACTCTCGGTGAAGGCAATATAATAAAACTGTAATTTTTTTTTTGCCTGAGAGAATCTTCGACTGAATTCCTCTCTCACGAGAAATCAGACCGAACATGGTATTAATTTAATACTTTTTCGGCGTTGTTATATATAAACACCAAAAAGGTATTAAAGTTAGACTTTTATTTTTACTGTGCAAGTACTTTTCTCATTTGCTTTAAAAGTGCGAGCACTTAATCGGCAAATACGCGTCATATTTAAATTAACAGTGGAAAACTTTTAATCCAAAGGCGGAGCACTGTTGTAGCAAATACTTCCTCATTTATTTTAACAGTAGATATATGTATTTGCGGTTAACAGTGTTTGCTGTTAAACTAAATGTTATCACATTTGTTCTTTTCTGGTTCACTTCCCAATGGACCAGAGATGGGCACATTGCACTAAATTTTGAGTTCAATCGCAATAGTAATTTTGTTGCTAGGAGTACACACACAATTTAGGCAATATGCGCATCTCTACCATGTTAAATAAAAATTGCAATTTTAATTAACTTTAAAATGAAAATCTTATTTATTTAACATAAAATTATTACATTTTTCGGGTCCCGTACGATATGTCGAAAAAAAAATGTCGAATTTCCAAGACCGAATTTCAAAAAATTTTACTATACCGAAGAGATTTTTGACCGAAAAAAAAAATGTCGAAAAAATGCAAAAGACCGAAAAAAGTCGAAATTTGGATGCTTAATGTAAAACTTCGGAAATTTGGGTTTAACAATGTGTTTTATGACAGTATACAATTATTTATCACTTTCTTACCTCTTATCAAGAACTTTTCAACCATTTTCCAATATAAAGCCTATTCAACTTGTCGGGTCCCGTACGATATGTCGAAAAAAAAAATGTCGAATTTCCAAGACCGAATTTAAAAAAATTTTAAAATACCGAAGAGATTTTTGACCGAAAAAAAAATGTCGAAAAAATGCAAATGACCGAAAAAGGTCGAAATTTGGATGATTAAGGTAAAACTTCGGAAATTTGAGTTTAGCAACGTGTTTTATGACAGTATACAATTATTTATCACTTCCTTACCTCTTACCAAGAACTTTTCAACCATTTTCCAATACAAAGCCTATTCAAATTTTCCCCTTGTTAGAGGTAACAACAGAAATATTCTCAGACATTTTCGGGCTACAAACTGCACATGTAAAAATTAAGATTGAGAATGACTTATGATTTGTACTTATTAAAAGCATAACACTAATCATTTGGTAATGATCATTTCGAGAGAGTTACCGTTATCTTATTGAGCTAAACTATGCTGGAGTCACCAATGGCAAAAATAAATCGATGTGTCTTTGATGCAAAGTCTATGTACATTTGTTTCGCTATATATGTACATCGATGCTTCGACTTGGTTAGTTTTCTAATATGTGTATATTTTTCTAATTACGTGCATATTTTTGAACAAGGAAAAGATGTTGGTCCAATTTACTTTTGTTTTTGAACAAGTAAGAAACCGAAATAACGTTTAAACGTTCAAAACTTCACAATTTTTATAGAAACATCGATGTATCGATACATCAAATATTTACGTGACTATAAAAGTCGCCAAAAATCAAAATTTTTCTGACATCTTTAAACCGGAGATTCGTTTCTGAGAGGTTGTTGTTAATTATATTGCGAAGAGCTTAAGAGTTTGTGCTTGTAACTTTACCGTCAGGTTTTATATTTGCTTGCAAGAGCTATTGCAAAACACTAGAATAATAATACTCAATATTAATATATAAGATGTAGAAACAATGTAATGAATGATGTGTTAAATTCGCGCGAATTTTCGTTTCCTAAAAATGTACACTTCCGTAGTGTAAAAAACTCACACTTTTTACCCTCTGAAGCTTTGACAGGGTAGCTGGTTGCACTGATTATCAGGTGTCGAAAATTTTATTTGACAGATAAATTTGGTGAAATAAATTGGATTTTACGATAACAATTAAATATGGGTAAAAAGCGAAACCTAATTATTCAAGCACATAGCGTAGCAAACGGGGCAGTGTTTTTTGTTCGTTTTATCGCAAGCAGGTACACGTAGAACGGGTACACTTTTATCACACTTTTATAGTGTTCTGTGCAAGAGTGTAAACATGTTCAACGTGCAAGTGTACATTTTTTTCGATGAAACGAAATCAGCATTATATTTTGGCTGGAACTTGTATGATTTTTTGGTAATTTGTTTTGTGCTACCATCGTGCTCTCACAATCAATAGAACTAAAGTCATGCGTCCTTGCGTGATTTCGAAACTTAAACAAGTTTTGAAAGTATCTGTTGCAATTCTGATAAAGGCATAAGTACTTAAAAGTAACAAGACATTGATGTACGTCTTTAAGATGGTTAAAAAGATTTTCAAATAATGCGAAATGTTTTTCGCATATAGAGCAAGTATGTACGTTTCTTTCGGTAACTGCGCTTTTATTGACCATTATATAATTTTTCCTTATTTGGAATGTTATAAACATATCTATGTAGAAAAACCCATACATACTTGCTCATTGCGGACTATTCGACGTTGAATACAAAATAAATTTTTATAACTAAATCTATAGCCCTTACTAAACGGTTTACTTTATATTTAACATTGACAACACAGACATAGAACTCGTTCAAATTTTGGGGACTCTCGCCAACAACAAACACTCTGGGTTGCAATGTTAATTTCTCTTTGTGCTCGGCATCATTCAGTTCCATGGGCAGATCTACCTAATGGCTTTTTGGGCTTCAGCCCAGGGCCCCGTAGATGCAAAGGGCCACCAATGAAAATAAAAGACGAATGCCCTACAAGACGGACTGATATTTTACTACCCCACTCACATTAATTTACTACTACAAACACTAGACGGCCAGAACCGTTTAAACGGTTAAGTGCCAACTAAGTAAGTACATACTCACACTTTTAATTGACAGTGCTGATCCTGTGCTGACATAAACATTGATACTTGACTTTATATACGTATGTACATATGTTCTTTTGTTTGCACACGTGTACGAACGTTACTTGTAACGAAAACAAAAAAGTAAAGGGTCAAATACATAAAGCTTTGTTAACCTCGCCTGACATTTGCTACCTCAAAACTTAGCGTCCAACTTCAGAGGTATGCTACAATGAACGCCTTGACGCGTCTCTTTTATACATTTGTTTTCGTTATTTTTTTCTTTGCATTCGTAGTGTTTTAGTTAATTTATTAATTTAATATAGAAAAAATGAATTAATTATTATGTCCTCCAACTTTTTATTCTTTAATTAAAGCAAAGTCATCAAAATCTGATTGGCAAAGCAAGCAAAGCAAGCAAAATTTGAGAGTTTGCCAAATTTTAACCTTGCTTCAACTTTGAGGTCTCCAATTTGCCATGCTTCGTTTAAATATGTACGTATACTGAACTTTTCTGTGAAGGTCAAAGTTTGAGGTAAAGTCAAAATAAAGCTTTATGTAACTGACCCTTAAGTTAGGCAACTAAGATCGATCAACTCGTGTGCGCGACCATCAAACGAATGGGGAGTTCACCTGCCACTTCGCTTGTCTATAACGGTTTATTTTATAGCGTGCGTGTGTATTGCGTATACGTTTGGGGGACTCCCCGTATATCAAGAATTAAGTTCATGCTTGTCTTCGAAGTGCAAATATAAAACAAACCTGGCTGTGTGCTGCTAATAAAGTGACTATATAACTTAAAAGTGTAGTGTATAGATTCTGCGACTAGTTGTAAAGGTTTCCTGATTGTAGTAGGTAATATAGCGAGATCCCAGAGCCTAAAAGCGTCACTTATTTTATAATGGATGAAACCAATACCGATCGATAGTCCTCCCCGAATCTAGAAAGAATGTGAAAATTTCAAAGCTGTACCTGTGACAAGGGCCTAGGAATCGGGGGTCAAAGTCGCCAAAAAATTACCCTAACTTCACTTATTTTATAATGGATGATTTTCGCATATTTGACCTAAATTACCACCCCGCGTCAGTATCAAGTGTTGTTAGACCCGTACCAGTGACAAGGCTCCAGCCAGACACCCCCAGTTCACGGATTTTCCTATGGAAATTTATTCTGTTTTAACAGTTTCACGCATTTGGGCCACTTTGGCTGCTTTTAATTACCCAACATTTTCCCATTTTTTGTAGAACACTACCCACAAGTAGTATCAGGCATTTTTAGACTTCGTCCCATGGCAAAAACTTCAGCCAGACACCTCAAAAATCGGGAAATTTCACTAATTTTTACTGCGCTTTCACATGTTTAAGCGGGTTTGCCCAACTTTGGCCTCTTTTAAATAGCAGATCTTCACACATGTGTCGTAAAATGCTATCCTTAAGTAGAATTAATTGCAGTCATTTTACATACTGCATCACTGCATCATAAGTTAGAGAAATAATAATGTGTGCAACCTAAAACAAAAAGGTAAATATTACAAAAATTATGCAGCAGAAAAATATACATACTTGCGTCACTAGCACCAATCATCGCGTCGTAGTAAGTCCGTTTAAGTTTATCTTTTATTGATGCACTTAAAAATACTTCCTTTACTGTTTCCTGCATGCTGTCAATTTTGTTAAACATTCGATCTGATTTTCCAGGAAACATTGTGTCAAAATCAATATCTATCAGTTGGTAACCATTGGAGTCGCAATATCGCGGCTATTCCTTTAAGAAATCTTGTATACCATTTTTGTATTCTCTAATTCTCTCTTCTGAAGTTTCTTTCCACAATACACATATATCTTCTTGATATTTTCGGACCCTCATTGTTTATACCAACACTTTTACTAATTTTTGATGGAGTGTCATTATTTTTAGCATAGAACTTCGCTTATGCAAGCTATTAAAATATCTATCATACAACTTTCCGGTAGCGTTTTTTTGTTTGTTCTGGGTATATAGTACACCGATTCCTGTTCGGTTGGAAAGAGCTTGACAGTCTGGTTTGCTACATTTTTCATTGTCATTTGCCGGAGTCATTTTAATGACGCTTAACCGCCTAGGCGATTTTGGCCGTTTCATATCAAAGCACGCCAGTCATTCCTTTTTAGCGATAACTGACGCCAATTGGAAACCCCAAGCGAGTTCAAGTCATCCTCCACCTGTTGTTTCCATCTCAGTCGAGGTCTCCTCCTTCCTCTGCTGCCGATAGGAAAACTTTCTGTGCTGGTGCTTCTTTGTCCATTCGCATAACATGACCCAGCCAGCGGAGCCTTTGGGCTTTAATTCGCTGAACTATGGTCAGGTGTGCGTAAAGCTCGTACAGCTCATCGTTAAATTTCCTTCGATACTCGCCGTTGGTATCACGGGAAGGACCATAAATCTTCCGGAGAACTTTTCTCTCAAATACTCCAAGGGCCATCTCATCTTCTCTGGACACTGTCCATGATTCCGAGCCGTACATCAGAACTGGTATAATAAGAGAGCGTGACCTTTGTTTGTCGAGAGAGGACTTTACTTATCATTGCCTACTAAGTCCAAAGTAACACTTGTTAGCAAGTGTGATTCTCCGTTGGATTTCTAGACTGATATTATTTTCGGTGTTAATAGTGGTTCCCAAATAGACGAAGTCCCTCACAGTTTCAAATTTGTAACTATCAACAGTGACATGGCTGCCAAGGCGCAGGTGCGCCGATTCTTTCTTTGATGACAGCAAATACTTCGTCTTGTCCTCGTTCACCGCAATACCCACTTTTTTTCGCTTCCTTATCCAACCCAGAGAAAGCAGCGCTTACGGCGCGGCTGTTAAGGCCAATGATATCAATATCATCGGCATACGCCAGCAATTGCACGCTCTTGTAAAAGATTGTGCCATTGCGGTCTAGCTCTGCTGCTCGAATTATCTTCTCCAGCATCAGGTTAAAGAAATCGCACGAAAGTGAGTCGCCCTGTCTGAAGCCTCGTTTGGTTTCAAATGGCTCAGAGAGGTCCTTCCCGATTCTGACGGAGCTGTTGGTTTTGCTCAACGTCATTTGGCAAAGCCGTATAAGCTTTGCAGGGAAGTCAAATTCAGACATGGCGGCATACAGGCAACTCCTTTTTGCGCTGTCAAAAGCGGCTTTAAAATCGACAAAGAGATGGTGAGTGTCGATTCTTTTATCATGGGTCTTCTCCAGGATTTGGCGTATCGTGAAAATCTGGTCGATGGTAGACTTACCAGGTCTAAAGCAACACGGATAAGGTCCAATCAGTTTGTCTACGATGGGCTTCAGTCTTTCACACAATACGCTAGAAAGAACCTTATATGCGAGAATACTGATTCCGCGGTAGTTGGTGGGGTTAGCGGGATCGCCTTTCTTGTGGATTGGGCAGAGCACACTTAAATTCCAATCTGGAGGCATGCACTCATCTGACCATATTCTGCATGAGAGCTGATGCATGCTTTTTACCAGCTCTTCGCCTCCGTGTTTGAACAGCTCGGCGGGTTTGTTGTTTCTGAGCCGGGATATAGCTATTCTCACTTCATTATAGTCAGGTGGTGGGACGACTATTCCATCGTCAGGGTTTGGGGTATCGGGTTCGACGTCTCCCTCGCAATTTAGCAGTGAGGAGAAGTGCTCCCTCCATAATTTAAGTACACGGAGGGAAATCTATGGATCGAACATCCATAATTATTGATATCACATTAAATAAAAATTGATATTTCTGTCCCATCAATGAATATGGATGTTTCATCAATGCTTTTTTGATAAATCACTCTTGAAATGGTATCCATATAAACTATTGATAAATTCTAAATAGTTAAAAAAAAAACAAAATTTTATATAATTTGACATCTGGTTTCAGTGAGACTCGAACCTGCTCCTCTGGCACGTTAGCCCAGTATTCTACCATTCGGCTACGGCATATTATACAATTTTTAGAAAAATGTTCAATCGTAAGAAATTCAAAAAATTTTGAATTTAAAAAAACCGCTCCAACAAGTTGTAATATTGTTAGAAAATCCATTGTTAAATTATATAAGGTTAAGCAGATTTTGACATTTGCCAATACATAGCTTCCTTATTAAAGTTGCATTTACGAAGGATGCAAAAAAGGGTAAAAAAAATCCTCCTTTAGGAAAATTGTAGTAGGAAAGGAAGGAACGCCGTTTGCAAAATTTCAAGTTTTTTCCGGAAATCTGTCTTTTCAACATTTATTTTTTAAAATTATTAGGAAAATTAAATTAATTTTAAATTTAAGCGTAAGAGCCCTTTTTGTGGGTAGCAGTAAACATGTACGAAAGAAGCTTATAAAACGGCAATGTTTATAATTAGATCCTTTTTTAATAACTTTCATCAATCGCCGGTATGAAAACCAATCTCTTAACGTCTGTGGCAGCGGTCTCACGAACTCGCCTCGGAGATCCAAAGAAGAAAAAAGCTGCACCTGAGCTTTAAGCAAAGGGAGCGACCGCGATGGCAACAACGGTCTCGCAGCGACCGAGTTCCAGGAAGTTGGTGGAATTGGTGCAATCTCTGATACCGGATTTCCAAACCACTTACGCAAGAGATCGGACGTGGAGTTAAAACCTCACCTCGGAGTGGGCAAACCAAGCTTTGCCGAAGTAACTAAGGACAGGATCCTCATAGGCATTCTTGACCGAGGCAACGACCGTTTGGCCATCCACATAGACCAGTGGCGACACGTCCGTAACGAACTCGCCAACGCTCTTATTGACGTTTATTTGAAGACTCCGGGAGGTACAGCGGCGGTCACGGATGGGGGTTGGCACCAGGAACAGATTAAAATAGTCGCGTGTGACGACGCATGAACTGTTGCACTGTACAAGGCAGCAGCTGCAAGATTGGGTGAAGTCTACAAATGTGCAAAAATCGAGGTCGTCGACTGGAATGACATTCCTGCTTGGCCAAGGGCAAGGGCATGGATTCCTGCCATCCCTGCAGAGCCTGAGAGAATTTTCACCATACTGTGGATAATGAATCCGTCCCTCCCGACGCAGGACTGAAGTGTCACTTTGGTCGGGGATGCGGTAGCGCCTGATAGACAAGTGGTCTTCACCATGAATAAGGAGGCACTCGAGCCCCTTAAAAGTTACAATGGACTAGTGCGTTAGAGTGTAAGTCAGATCGTTATCCACGTAAACCGTGGCTATGCAGAGCGCGCTGCCATCTGAGCTTCTTGTAAGAATGCACACAAGATTTTTTCTTGATTTAAATTCAGCTTCAAACGATGAGGTAACGTATATGTATGCTGACAAAGGCTGCAGAACAGGAAAATTTGCTATTATTTAGTTGAAATAATAAATATTCATAAAAATCTTACCAAATATACAATTAATTTTTCAAAATAAAAATAAAACAAACTTCAAAAGCTTTCAGTGTTGCTGTAATTTTGTTCGTATCAAGAATATTGGTTTTTACTACCATTTTCATACGATTTTGAAAAGAAGTGACACTGTCAATCAGATAGGGAAGCATGAAGCCGAGAAGTGTCAAAAACGTCTCGGACTAATTAACCTTATATTATTAAACAATGAGAAAATCCATAGTAAAAATTGTTGAACTATTATGATTATGCGTCCCAGAAAAATTTACATTTCGTCCATATATATTAATACGCTGTCTCTACCATTATTACTATGTAGTAAATATGGATATGGATGTACCGACAATAGAAATTCGTATCACGTCCATAGATATTGACATGCCGTTCAAATATATTAGTATTCTATAGATAAATATAAAAAATAGTACATCATATCGAAAAGGTTGACATGTCATTTTACTTTTTATTGGGAGCAAATAATATTTGATAACTCGCTCATTCTGAATGAATATTGCATCATACTCGGCGCTATCAATAGTGATATTGTCACAACATTCAATGCCTTTCTCTCAGTGTACATTCTGTACGTCGGTTACCAGGTCGCCCTTATTGTCATACATTATTTTGCAAACGCCAATTTTGAAGATGGTATCGGAATTTAATTTTCTCAGCTATGAGTTCTATTGTATTGAGGATTTCATCAATGTCGTGAGAGTGCATCATCTTCAAGAATTCCATACTCTTTACCCACCACTGACTGAACTGTATTAATGAATCAGTCGACATACCCCAAGAGCACAACAAATCACATACATCGAAGTCGAATACGATTACTGCCCCATTGTCCTTTTTTGATGTACTGGACTCATCTTCAAGCGGATTTTGTTCGGAAAATGGTGAAATATCAGCAGGTGTAGATGGTATTAATTCCTCACTCATGACTGCAAAATTTTTCTTGAATAAACATTTTATTTGCAATAAATTAGTACATACATACCTCTGAAATAATGGAAAATCTTCACTCTGTTCGAATATGTTGCCCTAAACGATTCTGGATATACATAAGTATATACGCTACGCTATATATACTAAATATATGTTAGAATAAACACTTTTGCTCCCAAAAACTATACATTACAACACCGCCAAATGAGTTCCACGTGAAAGAAAAAATGTAAATGAAAACTTCATGGCATACTTTTACATTAAAAAATAGTTAACCACATGAAATTTAAATACGAAGCATTTGAAATAAATACTTTTATATTTGAAATCAAATGCGAAATTGTTAAAACAAATACCATTGCATTTAAGAATAGTTAGGTTAGGTTCAAGTGGCTGCCGTAGAGGCAACCTAGGCCAGTACACAAAGGCCCGTTGTGATACCACCAACACTAGGAAAGTCAGTTCCGGGACCCGGCCATGTGGAAAATCCCTATTTCGCGATTGTCCACATGGCAGAATCCCGGGACCGACTTTCCCAAACCGGCACCGTTACTCCTCCTCGAACCATTTAGATGACTTGATGAAGGCCATCAGGCCCTTTTTATCCAGCTCCGCGACCTGGCGTAGGCTATCGAGGAAGGAAACTCCTAAAAAGCGCATTTTCGCGCCGCTTATAGCCGGGCAGTTGCAGATGAGGTGCTCCACCGTTTCCTCCTCCTCATCATCTTTGCAACTCCTGCAGTATCGTCGGTAGGGCACCGGTTAATACCCCTATCAATATGGAGATTTCCCTCCTAGTTAGGGCATAAATGCGTCTAGACCTTTTAAGATCCCATTTTGGCCAGGTTTGTTTCGATATCCGGCACCCTGGGAATTGCAGCCGTCTTTCGTTGGATTGACGGAGTGTGTGCTCCTTCAGCATTAATTTGCATGTGGCAAACGGCATACATAAGCGCTCTTTATCCTGAAGAACCTGCTTGGTCGTGCCCTGCCTGGCAAGCTCGCCTGCCTTACAGTTTCCCTCAATGTCCCGGGACCCATGTGAGGTTTACGCGGTTTTGTTGGGCCATCTCCTGAAGAGATCGACGACAGCTTAGCGTCAGTTCAGAGTTGAACGTGTAGGAGCCAACGGATTTGTTGGCCGCTTGGCTGTCGCTGAATATAACGATATCTTCTCCGATAGCACGTTTGCTTATCCAGGCCGCGGTAGACGCTACAATGATCAGGTAGTCTGAAGGAGAGCTCAAGGTCCAAATCCCTTGAATAAACCCCTCCCCCAAATCTGCCGTCCAACTTCGAGCCGTCGGTGTATATGGAAGTGCCGCCATTTGTTTCGGGACACCGATCCGTCCTCTCCCAGTCTTCTCTGCGGGGAATGTTTATTTTTAAACAGCTATCCCCGACTGTAGTGGTCGCACAACGATCTGTGCTTAGAGGAAGAAAGCTGTAAGATTCCAGAATACTGGAGTGTCCAATAGTACCGGCACCCCAGCTGAACGGTTCCCTTAGGCGCAGAGCTGATGCCGCCGCTGACCGAAACCCTTCCAGATCAAGTGGTAAAATGCCCAGAATGGCCTAGAGGGCTTCGTTGGGCGTTGTCCTTAGCGCACCGCTTATACAGATAATACTGGATCTATGGACTTTCCGCAATAGATTCAGGTATGTTGCCTTGCTCAGCGCAGGCCACCATACGACGACTCCATACAGCATGATTGGTCGAATGATCGCAGTGTAGATCCAACTGCATACTCTAGGGCTGAGCCCCCATTTTTTACCAATGGCTCTTTTGCATGTGGTGGTATTTTGTACCGGTTGGTATAGAGGACAAGTTCCACTTTCCGCGTGAAAACTCAACCGTACCAAGTGAAGAAGCTATTTTCCTTCACCTTAGAAGTTGGTCAATTAAACCAGTTAGAGATCTATCTACTAGAGATCTGATAGCCTCCGATCTTATGTTGTTGAAAGCCCCCTCAATGCCTAGGAAGGCCACGAGACAGTAGTCCTTTTCACACAGCGATTTCTCAATGACAGTCACTAGGCTGTGCAGAGCAGTTTCTGTTGATTTACCCTAGTTATATGCATGCTGATAGCTAGAGATAAGGTTGCTATCAATAGTCGTTGAGAAGTAGTCGCTTAGTATCCTCTCAAAGGTTTTGAGTACAAAGCACGAGAGACTGATCGGTCTGTAGTCTTTTGGCTCGTACTGGGATGCTTTCCCAGCCTTAGGGATAGACACTACCGTGGCGCTTCTCCAAGAGCCCGGTATGTGGTTGAGAGCGAGGCAGGCTGTGAAGAGAAATACCAGCCATTTAGCTGATGTCTCCAACGTGTTTATAAGTTGCGCGGGGATAACCCCGTCCGGCCCGGCAGCCTTCAAGAGCAGCTCAAGGGTTTCCCCTTCCGTGCTGGTCCAGGATCCGTCAGGATGGCTGTTTGACTTTTCGAGAGGACTCGTCTAAGTCTCGCTGTGTCGTCGACCTTTTCGACGCCAGTGCAGAAATTTCTCCACGAGGTTCTCTTCGCCTGTCTCAGAGCTTTTTTGTAGGTCCTTAGTTTAGCTTTATATTCGTGCCAATGAGGCTCAGTGCCGAGGCGTTGGCTGCTACCACCGTGACGTCGAGGACTTCCTCGTCCTGTAGGCTGTCCTCCATCTCCGAGTTGTTCACAGCACTTTCGCCAAGGGACGTGGCGGATAACATGCTTTCCGCGTCGGACTCCTCCGCTTCCTCTTCCGGTATTTCGTCTTCCGGCTCCCCCGGAGCAGCCGAGAAGGCAGCGCGCTGAGCATCGCTACGATATACGTGGATAAAGATCTGGCCTACACTGTAGTGTACTAGGCCATTGCACCTTTTAAGGGGCTCGATTGCCTCTTTATTCATGGTGAACACCACCTGTCTGTCAGGCCCTACCGCATCCCCGACCAAATTGGCACTCCAGTCATGCGCGGGGAGCGACGGATTCATTAGCCGTAGCATCCCGAGAATTCTCTCGGGTTCGTCAGGGATGGCCGGAATCCATGCCCTTGCCCTTGGACGAGTCGGAATGTCCTTCCAATCGACGACCTCGATCTTTGCGTCTTTGTAGACTTCACCCAGTTTAGCAGCTGCTGCCTTGTACAGTGCTACAGTTCTTGCATCCTCGCATGCGACTAATTTAATCTGACCCTTGTGCCAGCCCGCATCCGTTACTCGCGCCGAACTACCCGGAAACTCCGGAGCAACGTCGAGAAGAGCTTTGCCGAGTTCATTTCGCACGTATCGCCACCTGTCCTTGGGGATGGCCAGACGGTCATTACCTCGGTCAAGGATGCCTATAAGGATCCTGTCCTTGGTTACTTCAGCAAAGCTTGGTTTGCCCGTATTCTGATGCCGCTTGGGAGGGGGATTTAACTCCAGGTCCGATCTCTGGAGTTTGAAAGGGTTTACTTTTAACCTCTTTGGCATGTGAGTATTTTGTAAATCCGGTATCACAGCTTTCGCTAGCTCTACCGTTTTTCTGGAATTCGGCGACAGCGATTCCTGCGGTACCCCCTCATACTTCTTCAGGATCTTTGCAGCCAATCTTTTCTCGTGGTATGTGAAGCGGCGGGGAGATGTCTCCCGGGAGTGCGGACCCGTAGTTGCCATCGCGGTCGCTCCCTTTGCCGGAAACTCAGTTGAAGCTTCCTTCTCCTTAGAAACTCCGAGGCCAGGTCGTGAGACCGCTGCCGTAGACGTAAAGAGACTTGTTTTCATATCAGCGGTTGATGGGAGTTTAGCAGCCGCCGTTGGCCGCTTAGCTGCGTTGGCAACCGCACTGGTGCTAGCTCCCATCAAGTCAATCTTACTCGATAGAGGTTTGGTTGACCGACTCTACTGAGGAGTGAAATTTTGCGTTGTTTGTTTTTTAGGTTTTTCGTTTTTATTTCAGTTATTTGAGTTAGAGTAGAAGAAAATGTGTCGTCCGCCGCGGCAGAGCCCCGTACCGTGGTAAGGCCATGCTTACTCTCTGAGGCGACCCGGTATCAGAGAGGCTCCGTTCAACTACAGCCACGATTTGCCTCCCGGCTGCAAACGTCCAATGGGCACGGTTTCGCATAACACCCTGGATTGGGAGGGGGAAGATCTTTGTCGTGGCGCCAGAGAGGCTAGGCTGCTCTCGTGATGTAGTGCCGTGTGGAGCTATGATCACAAGGGCAGCGTAGCCCTGTGGCCATCGACTTAAGCCCCCGTACCACGTCAAGGTGTCCACCCTAGAATAGAATAGTTAATCCAATTAAATTTAAATACGAGACATTTGAAATAAATACTTTTACATTTGATTGTGTTAAGAGAATTTTTAAAAACGAGCACGCATTTAAAACAACAGTGCCGTATTTTAAAAAGTTGTTGAACCAAGAGCAAGGTATTTATAGGAAATACTTTGCTTGAATGTAATTGAACTACGAAAAGTATTTGGATTTAATGTGGATTTTTTTTTCAGAGTATCAGCAACATAACAAAATTCACCTCAATGACTATTGTTATAATTGTGACAATTGTTATGTTTTGGTATGCTTGGAAAAATTCGAAAGCTCTTTTTATAACAATTATTATTTTTTTTGCTATGATCTGCTACAAAGTTAAAACATTTTATTTTTTTTTTGAGGGCATATTGGGGTCATTTAAGGATCATTTTGGCGTCGATTTGTGATATTTTTTGGGGTCATTTTAGGATAGTTTTTTTTTGGTCATTTTAGGATAATTTTTTGATCAATTTTGGGATAGTTTTGGAGTAATTTTAGGAAAATTTTGTGGTCATTTTTGGATAATTTTGTGGTCATTTTGGAGTAATTTCAGGATCATTTTTTGGTAAATTTTGGGATAATTTTGGGGTAATTTTTGGATAATTTTGGGGTCATTTCAGGATAATTTTTTTGTCAATTTTTGGGGTCATTTTAGGATTATGATAATGACCGATGAGCTTGCTCTACATGAATCGGCACTCGATGTCCCGGGAGCGAAGGAGGCCACCTTACCCCCAGAAGTCCGACGCGCTTTGCATTCAGTCCCTGACTTAGAGGAAGGAGTGAAATCCTGGCAGTCGGCGGAACATCATTACGATAGCAGAGTCTCTAGTGGTAAAGGTTTGACTACTTTGATCAAAACGTTCGGCCTCGCGTCATCCGGGTTGGTCCGTGCCAATTTATTTTTTCTCTTTTCCTCAGAAATCACCGGGCCAAATTATTCAGCTCCTGAATGTGCACTGCATGTATATTAAAAAAAAAAATTAGAGATCATTGAGTCAATCCATATGAAAACGTCTAATATTAGCAAAAATCGTCGCTGAGTAGTATCGGATTTCGCTCAAACTTTGAGGGGCATTTCTTTAGGGTCCTAAAGGAAGAAATTTACAAACATTTAATTTTTATAACCACTGGTTTCGGACTGGTCAGATTTCAAAGTTTGAAAATCGTCATTTTTAGGCTTTCCCTATTATAGCTGTAAAAATGTTTCTATTAGAGATATCCTTACATGCGGTATGGCGTTTTAAAGGTAAAAGAGAGTAGTTTCTTCAAAAGTAAAGAATAAATCATATAGCGAGTAACTGGTATTAAAAACCTGGTACTGAAAATACGTAATTTTTATCCTTTTTGTCAACTTTAGCTGGCTCTGGCATCTTCACTGTTTTAAGTAGCCACTCATTAAGGGTACATATCCTAGAAGAAACTAATCCATCCATCGGCCAAAAAAACTCACTCCTTATAGATAAATGATTATCTCGAAATTTGTAAGTTTTAAAAAATCGTGTTTTTCAGGCTCTAAAACGGACATGTTTCTCAAGAGATAAAAACACGAATTTCTCATGGACTCCAGTCCTGACCTTTAGCTTCGAATACATCAACATTTCGTTTTGTTATTTTCATACTAAGGGTACGCTGAAGCGTACAAATTTCCAACAAAAAAACCACGTGCAATTATCGTAACTACTAAGCTATTTACATATATTTAAATATTAATTGCGGCATTATATGTTTGTGTTCCTTGAAATAGTACAAAATTTATATAAGTTATTTTCAAATTTCTGTAACTAGTTCAAGAGTTATGATAATTGCAAGCGTTTTTTTTTTTTTTTTTTTGTTGGAAAGTTGCACGCTTCAGATTTCAGACTATGTAAAGGTTGTTTGAAGAAAGTCCCTAAAACGCCTGAAAAACACGATTTTTGAAAACTTACAAATTTTGAGATAATCATTTACCTTTAAAACGCCATATCGCATGTAAGGATATCTCTAATAGAAACATATTTACAGCTATAATAAGGTAAGCCCAAAAATGACGTTTTTCAAACTTTGAAATTCGACCAGTCCGAAACCAGTGGTTATAAAAATTAAATGTTTGTAAATTTCATCCTTTAGGAACCTAAAGAAGTGTCCCTCGAAGTTTGAGCGAAATCCGAGACTAGCCGGCTTTTTGAATTAGACGTTTACATATGGAATGTCTCCATTATTAAGTAAATGTAATCCGAAGCCACATATTTCGATAACTTATTTGGTTTTGGAGTTATCGACCAATTTTTTGACCAAGGGTGACACAAAATGTAATTTTTTTTCTTTATCAATTATGTAAATGTGAAGAATAAATGTATGTAATAAGCGAGTTTTTTTTACTAGCCCAGTTTTTGTGAGCGTATCACTCAAAATACTATGGTAATCGTTTAAAATATAGGATATCGCATATTTCGATAACTTATTTGGTTTTGGAGTTATCGACCAATTTTTTGACCAAGGGTGACACAAAATGTAATCTTTTTTCTTTATCAATTATGTAAATGTGAAGAATAAATGTATGTAATAAGCGAGTTTTTTTTACTAGCCCAGTTTTGCTTCCTGCATACTCTGAAAAGGACAACTACGAAAATTTGCTGAGCCAAAAAAATGAAACCAATTTTGCAAACCAATAACTCACAAGTGCTGCGGACATTCAAGAACCATCAACGAAATCGGCTCTAAAATGGCGCTTACACTTCAGATGGGTATCTTTTTTTAACATTTTGCAATAAATAGAGAGTGGCTGAAATCATTCAGCGCATTTATCAACAGAAAAGCAGTTTAAGGCATACATATGTACATATGCTCGTTCATATATCTAACGTCAATGGTCGTTTTGTTGTCTATCCAAAAGTCCACTTTGTATCAAAATTGCCACTCAGTGGCTTCTTAATTCATTCAGCCAACAAGCATCCAGACTAGCATATAGACATTCATTCACACCATCATTTTTGGCGAAAGGCTTTTCTGTCCTTCCCTCAGTGCTGGCTTTCACTCAACATTTAAACGCCTCATAAATCTAAAATACAATAAAAATTCAATAAAAGAAAGAGAAAAGCGTAACTGTTAAGCAAAAAACTGCAACAACACCCTTACATACATAAGTACATACATATATACCTATTTGTGCATATGTAATATGTGTAATATGGGTTCATACTTGGAACACGACCACCAGTTGCCACCAATCTGGCTTTGTCCTCAACACTCGAGGCAGTTGCATTAAAATATCTGCCGAGTTTATTATTGTTGCTGTGGTTGTATTTGGTGTTATTTCAACGCCGTCGTCATTTAAGTATGCAACACGCTTAATTATGAACAATAAAAACGCAAAATTTATTTGTTTATGACAGTTTAGGCTCATAAATTTTACGCCAACAAGCAGCAGCTAAGTTCTGGCCGCCAAACATAACATCTGTTGGAAAAAATCATGAACAAATAAAATGAAAATAATACATACAATTACCCTGCAGTCAAATTCCGAACTACTCAGCTAACATACTAGTTCATTGACTAAACATTTTGTGGCATATGCATACCAGTTCATTGTTGATTAGTTGTATAACCAGTCAATGCCAAACTACTCAGCGAAAATTCTAGTTCATTGACTATACATTTTGTGGTGTATTTATACTAGTTCATTGCTGATTAGCTTCAAACCAGTCAAGGCCAACTACTCAGCAAACAACATAGTTCATTGACTATACATTTTGTGGTGTATTCATACTTGTTCATTTCTGATCACCTTTAAACCAGTCAATGTTGAACTACTCAGGAAACAATATAGTTCATTGACTATGCATTTTGTGGTGTATTCATACTAGTTCTTTTCTGATCACCTCTAAACCAGTCAATGTCGAACTACTCAGCAAACAACCCTGCAGTCAACTTAACTAGTTTTATACTAATCAAATACCAGTCAGCCGGGCGGCCTCAACTAGTTCGAGTTCTGTAATTTTTCCATATTAGCAACTGGTATTTTTAACACGGCGATGTCCTACGAGATGGCAATTGTCCTTCTCTGCATCAGCACCATACCAATTGGCTGACTAGCCAGCCTCTGCATCAGGAATATATCGTACCAGTTGGCAGACTAGTTCATATATACATCAGAATAATTCCAGTTGGCAGACTAGTTCATATATACATCAGAATCATACTAGTTGAATGACTAGTTCATATATGCATCAGAATCATACCAGTTAACAGACTAGTTCATATATGCATCAGAATCATAACAGTTGGCAGACTAGTTCATGTATGCATCAGAATCATACCTTTTGACAGACTACTTCTTATTTGCATCAGAATCATACCAGTTGACAGACTAGTTCACATATGCATCAGAATCAACCAATTAACAGACTAGTTAAAAAAATCATCGGAATCATACCAGTTGTCATAGTAGTTCATATATGCGTCAGAATCATACCAGTTGATATAGTAGTTCATTTATGCATCAGAATCATACCAGTTCACATACCAGTTCACTTATGCGTCATGATCATATCAGTTGACATACTAGTTCAAATTTGCATCAGAAATATACCATATGACATACTAGTTCATATATGCATCAGAATATTACCACTTGATATACTAGTTCATATATACATCAGAATCATACCAGTTGACATACTGCTCAGTCGGCAGGAGATACTAATCATTATGCCCATTCAGATCGTACCACTTGTCATACAATATACCAGTTTATTCTTTACAAAGCAGCGACTATTTGTATTTACCCAAACACGAAAAAGCATCTGTGAATTACAAGGTAAAAAAGAAGCAGTTACAAGAGAAAAAGAAATGCAATTGTCCTCTTCTGCATCAGCACCATACCAATTGGTATACTAGTCAGCCTCTGCATCAGCATTATAGCAGTTTATATACTAGTTCATACACAGCCAAAAATGAGCTAAAGGCTCTGAGTTCGATTCTCGGTAAAGTTGACACAAGTTTTTTTTTTCTATATTTTTTAAATTATGTTGTTTATTGTATTTTTAATTTAATTATTGAATTTAACTTGCAATGGCTCCTTTCAAATTCCGCGTTCGTCAAGTTTGATTATATAGGTGAAGGCCCAATTGTATTCAACTTGGTAGGATCCGCTTTCATTCAAAATTTTTTAAACGTCAAGCGAAGCGAAATTTTTGCAAATGCTCAAAAACGAGGCGCGCATTTGTCAAAGTTTTATGTAATTGGGGCTTTGGTGTTGTATTTTTAGGTAAGGTAAATTAAGGTTACTCAAGGTTAAGTTTGTCGTCCACTGCGGAGTTCCGGTCCCACATATGTATATATAGATAAAAGTAAGTCTTATTTTAAAAGAGTCAAAGTAAGACTGCTTTCATGCTGGGCCATACACTCGAGTTAAAGAAGCATTGTTAGAGTCAATTTATATTGTTGTTGTCAATATACTCAAGTTTATTCCGCAACGTAAAAAAAATGGCGGTTATATACCAACAGGTTGTCATAACCTCTAACGAGACTTTTACCGAACTTCTCTTCCAACTTAGAGTGTGCTGCTTTGATTTTTGTTGGGATTTTCCACATAGTAGTATCCCGGGACTGACACTCCTAAACCGACACCGTTACTCCTCCTCGAACCACTTAGATGACTTTATGAAGGCCATCAAGTCCTTTATGTCCAGTTCAGCGGTCTGGTTTAGGCTATCCAGGAAGGGAACTCCCAAAAAGCGCGTTCTCGCGCCGCTTAAGACCGGGCAGTTGCAGATGAGGTGCTTCACCGTTTCCTCTTCCTCATCATCTTTGCAGCTCCTACAGCATCGTCGGTAGGGCACACCTTCTGCGTGCCTACCAATAAGGCAGTGCCCAGTTAGAACACCTATTAATATGGAGATTTCTCTCCTTCTTAGGCCAGGTTTGTTTGGATGTCCGGCACCTTGGGGATTGTTGCCACATTTCGTTGGCTTGGAGCACACACTCCGTCAAGCCAACGAAAGGTAGCAACAATCCCAAGGGTGCCGAACATCCAAACAAACCTGGCCAAAATGGGATTATAAAAGATCTAGAGGGATCATAAAAGATCTGAATACAGTTACTTCAACAAAAAATACCGTTCAAACAACCAAAATTTGGTCAAATTCAGGATAACAGCACGAGATTGTAGATTTTACCAGTGCCTTTTTTCTGTGTATATAAGTACACAAGAAATATAGCAGTTGACATACTACACCTTTTCCACCCAAAAATGAGAAAACGTAAATTAAAATGAGAAAAGAAAAATTATAATGAGAAAATATAAATTATAATGGGAAAAAGTAAATTGTATTGAGAAAAAAAAATTGTATTGAGAAAACATAAGTTGTAATGAGAATACGTAAACTTGTAATGAGAAATCGTAAATTAGTAATGGGAAAATTTTCATTCAACATAAATTTATATTTTCTCATTTCCAATTTACGATTTCTCATTACAAGTTTACGTATTCTCATTACAACTTATGTTTTCTCAATACAATTTACTTTTTCTCATTATAATTTTTATTTTCTTATTATCATTTATGTTTTCTCATTTTAATTATCTTTTTCTCATTTTAGTTTACGTTTTCTCATTTTTGGGTGGAAAAGGTGTAGATCATAATATATCAGCATCATATTTGTATTTAGCCAAACACGAAAAAGCATCTGTGAATTACAAGAGAAAAAAAGAAGCAAACCAAAAATTTCAAATAATGTTTGCATAGTACCATGTACTACAATAGATCGTACTAATGGTTGCGGTGTAATAAGGCCTCATAATAATAATGTAGTATGAAATGGAATTTTTCTAATTAGTATTTTTCTAAAATAGATAAGGCTTTTTCTGACTACACCTTTTCAGTTTATATTCAGAAAGTAACAATTTATATTTAGAAAATTACAATTCATTTTCAGGATTTCCATTTGATATTCAGAAAAATACAATTGACATTCAGAAAATTACAATTGATATTTAGAAAACTTTCTGAATATAAACTGAAAAAGATGTAGTATAATTTCAACCCGAGATTCATACATACTTGCATACTAGTACGAACCAGGATTTTTGTGACTAGTATGATTTCGCCCAGCAAATTATAGTTGTATACTAGTATGTTTTCTGATTAGATTGGCATTTATTGGTTTAAGGGTAATCAGCAAAGAACTAGTATAAAAACATCCATAAAATGTATAGTAAACGAGCTAGGTGTCTGCTCAGTAGTTTGGAATTGATTAGTTTGAAGGTATTCAGAAATTAACTGGTATGAATACACCACAAAATGTTTAGGCGTAGAACTATAATGTTGCTGAGTAGTTTGGCATTGACTGGTTTAAAGCTAATCAGAAATGAACTAGTATGAATACACCACAAAATGTACAATCAATGAACTACATTGTTTGCCGAGTAGTTTGGCAATGACTGGCTTAAAGGAAATCAGAAATGAGCTAGTATGAATACACCACAAAATGTATGGTCAATGAACCATATTATTTGCTGAGTAGTTCGACATTGACTGGTTTAAAGGTGATCAGAAATGAACTAGTATGAATACACCACAAAATGTATGGTCAATGAACTATATTATTTGCTGAGTAGTTCGACATTGACTGGTTTAAAGGTGATCAGAAATGAACTAGTATGAATGCACCACAAAATGTATAGTCAATGAACTATATTGTTTGCTGAGTAGTTTGGCCTTGACTGGTTTGAAGCTAATCAGCAATGAACTAGTATAAATACACCACAAAATGTATAGTCAATGAACTATATTGTTTGCTGAGTAGTTGGACATTGACTGGTTTAAAGGTGATCAGAAATGAACTAGTATGAATACACCACAAAATGTATAGTCAGTGAACTATATTGTTTGCTGAGTAGATCGACATTGACTGGTTTAAAGGTGATCAGAAGTGAACTAGTATGAATACACCACAAAATGTTTAGTCATTGAACTATAATTTTTGCTGAGTAGTTTGGCCTTGACTGGTTTAAAGGTGATCAGAAGTGAACTAGTATGAATACACCACAAAATGTATAGTCATTGAACTATATTGTTTGCTGAGTAGTTTGGCCTTGGCTGGTTTGAAGCTAACCAGCAATGAACTAGTATAAATACACCACAAAATGTATAGTCAATGAACTAGAATTTTCGCTGAGTAGTTTGGCATTGACTGGTTTTAAAACTAATCAACAATGAACTGGTATGCATAAGCCACAAAATGGTTAGTCAATGAAGTAGTATGTTTGCTGAGTAGTTCGGAATTTGACTGCAGGGAATATAGTTCATTGACTATACATTTTGTGAGTGTATTCGTACTAGTACATTTTTGACTATTTTTAGACTATTTGTAAAAAGCTAAGTAAACCAAAAAAAAATATTTATTCAATATTTGTGCAATTCACAACGTCTACTATTTCGTGCTATTTGTCTACTTTTAAAAAACTGTATATTGGAAACCATGGAAACATACAACGATAGACGAATACGACACTCTTGTGAATTGCCAATTGTATTTTAATGTTGTTTTAATTAAAATGTTTAAATTAATGGACCAAGAGAATACTAAACAGTCATATTCAGGCACGTTCTGCCTGTGATTTGACAAAATTTTCACAAATCCAGAACATGCCTGATTGTTACCTCTACCTTGGGGCTCTAGCAAAAGGTACGTGCAATATTTCATATTCGACAAGCTGAAGTCAACTATATAAAAATTTTGCATACATTTTATATGGTGTTCACAAATGTAGACTACCGGCTGCAAGATGATGTTATTTTATGTAGTGTCTAGGGGTCAGTAAATAATAGTTTAAGTGATAATATACCTACTCTTAATTGACTTTAAATTAATAAGAAGCTCATGAAAAGTGCGGGCATTGTTGGTTCGGAAATTTTCAAATATATACTACCTGGCACATGAAGTAAGTCTTGCCATCGATTAAAGCGGAAAGACTGACCGTGATGCCATCGCGCACACGCTGTTGATAACTCAAAGCAAATGGGCTAGAATTGTTCACCTTTGTACACTACATCATCAATTTGACGGTGACATCAAGTTTGGATGTGACTCCTGGAAAAGTAAGCCAGAGAATTTTTGGTAATTGTCTACTTTAGCTGTCAACTGCTAATATATTAGCTAAAATTATGGTAGGAGGCTCAAAGACGGGGTTTGGCCTCAGGATCACGAATCCGGAAGCGATTTTTTAATATTTTGCTTCTCTGAAGAGATATTTGCTATCAAAGTTGCAAGTTTTCATGTGGTTGTTGTTATTTCATTAGGCTGGACCTAAAAGCGTGCGAAAAAATGCGTACCATAGCGAAAGCCGCGGTTGAGGCAACCACCCGGATTTGACATGGCGTAGCCCAGGATTAATTAACAAAAAATTAAAAAAGCGCTTCCGGATTCGTGATCCTGAGGCCAAACCCCATCTTTTGAGTCCCCTCCCATAATTTTAGCTAATTAACAACAAATACCTTGGTATGATTCTGATGCATATATGAACTAGTCAACTGGTATGAACTAGTCTGTCAACTGGTATGATTCTGACGTATGTACGAACTAGTCTTTCAACTGGTACGATCCTGACGTATGTACGAACTAGTATCTTAAATGGTATGATAATGATGTATATAAAAAGTATATCAAATGGTATATTCCTGATGCAGAAGCTGACTAGGCAGCCAATTGGTATGGTGCTGATGCAGAGAAGGACAATTGCCATGTTGTTGTTGTTGTTGTTAACAATGCATTGCCCTGTCTAGAGTGTATGATCATTCCGAAGATCTTCATCAAGCTCTTCTAAGGGGAGTCCAAGGAAACGTGCAGTTTCAACAGGGTTTGTCCAGAGGGACAGAGGGGTTAGAAGAGTAGGTTCAAATGAACAATTGAAGAGATGTAGAGTATCATGGGGGGTCCTACCACATGCAGGGCATGTGTTTGAGATTGTGTCATTAAGTCTGGACAAGTAGGAGTTTAACCTTACACTATATCCAGACCTAAGCTGTGCCAGGGTAACTCTTGTCTCCCTTGGTAAGGTGCGTTCTTCTTCAGCAATATCCGGTGGAGGACTGTTCAGAACGGGGTTCACAGGTAGAGATCCGACAAAAGTATCTACCGACTCGGTGTGGATGTCGGTTAGAGCCCGCTTATGATTCTGCAGATCAAACGGCAAGGTAATATGATGCCGGATCTCATCATAATGTTTACGGAGATGTTTCCTTATGTCTCTCGGGGGCGGATCTATGTCCAAAAGATGACGGTTTGGATGTGCTGGCTTGTGGCAGTTCAGAAGGAATTGCTTGCTCAGCATTTCCGCATGCTCTTTTACATTGAGCAGTTTTGCCTCCTGATGGAGGTGAGACTCGGAAGACATGAGGAGACATCCCGTAGCAGTTCTGATGGCAGTATTTTGGCAGACTTGTAACTTCGTCCAGTTGGTGTAATGTACATTAGGCGACCATATGGGTGCAGCATAGTCAAAGACTGGTCGGCCAATGGCCTTATATGTAGTCAACAACGTTTCTTTGTCTTTTCCCCAAGTACTGCCGGCAAGTGACTTGAGGATCTTGTTGCGACCACGTACCTTTGAGACCATTGCAGACACATGACCAGCAAATGAGAAAGTATTATCCAATGTCATCCCTAATAACTTTGGGTGGCTGACAGTTGGTAGCTTAGTGCCGTCAACGAAAATGTCTAATTCATTTCTCACCTGGTGCGTCCACGTCGTAAAAAGCGTCGCCGTTGATTTAGTCGGAGATATCGTCAGATCTCGCTCTGTGAAAAACCTGGAAAGGTCGCAGAGGTAACCGTTGATTTTATTACAGAGTTCATCAGTATAGGGGCCCTTCCCCGTCGCCATTATTGTACAGTCGTCAGCATAAGAAACGACGGAGACACCCTCTGGTGGTGGGGGCTTCTTCGATAGATAGAAATTAAACAGTGTCGGGGATAGGACACCACCCTGTGGCACCCCCGTGTCTAATTCGTCTTGGTTTTGATGTTGCGTTTCTAAAGTTGACCGACGCCTGCCGCCCATTCAAGTAATTAGCGGTCCATCTCTTTAACCCATCAGGTATTTGTGTTTCTAATAGATCTTGTATGAGAGTGGCATGGTTGACTGTGTCAAAAGCTTTCGACAAGTCAAGTGCCACTAACACAGTCCTGTGATTTGGTTGGTTTTGATTTAGACCGCTATTTATTTGCGTTGTAATGGCATTGAGTGCGTTGGTGGTGCTGTGCAGCTTACATGTTGATGATTAGCCAGGTGCAGATTTGCGGTGTAATACGGGAGCAAAATGGACTCCAGCGTCTTCACTACCGGCGACAAAAGTGATATAGGGCGATATGAATCGCCTATGTTTGCCGGCTTTCTAGGTTTTAATAATGGAACCACTCTCGCCTTTTTCCATATTTCAGGAATGAAGAAAGTGTTCAGTGAAAGATTGAATAGAGCCGCTAAGTATTTGTGTCCCTCCTGGCCTAGATGTTTCAGCATCTTCATGGCAATGCCGTCGGGGCCGATGGATTTTGAGGGCTTAGCCTGTCTGATGGCTTCCTTGACCTCTGAGGCAGTGATGACAATGGGCGTGTTTTGGTTTTTGTATTTACGCGCCTGTCGCATGGTTCTACGTTTAGCTCTATCGGGTGGGGAATGTAGTACAAATTGTCTACAGAAGGAGTTCGCACATCCCCTAGGGTCCTTCTTCACCCTGTCACCGAAAGTAATATCAACATTATCCTTGTGTTGTGTTGGATTAGATAGAGCTTTGACCGTAGTCCATAATTTGCCAACACCGTCAGAGAGGTTGCATTGCTCTAGGTGTTGTTTCCATTTCGCCAGTTTGTGTTTATCGACCAACCTACGAATTTCCGCGTTGAGATCCCTTATACGGGGGTCTGCGGGATTGAGACTTCGCACTTCATCTCTTTCTCTAGCCATGGCCGCTGCCTCCGCGGGGAAATTTGGTCTTATTCGGGATATTCGACCCGCAGGAATGAAGCGTCTAGAGGCCAAGTCAATGATGTTGCGGAAGTCTCGTTCGCCTTTGCGTACGTCCGTAGGAATGGATAGAGCAGCCAAGGATTCGTCCGTATATGTCTGAAAACTGTCCCAGTCCGCCTTGGTAAAGTTGATGTATGTACCATGCTCAGGTGTTATAAAGTCCGTCGGTCGTTCGATGGTAATAACTATTGGGAGATGGTCAGACGCCAACGTGAGTATGGGTCGCCAATTGGTGTTGTTCAATAGTCCTGCACTTACGATAGAAATATCTGGCGAACTATAGCAGTTACCCGATACTCTCGTTGGGGCGTCTCCGTTCAATGTACAGAAAGCCGTATCATATATTTGTTCTGCGAGTACATGCCCCCTACTGTCTGCTGGCAAGTTTGAGTGCCACATATCGTGGTGCGCATTGAAGTCGCCCAGGATCACGCGGTTATCTCCTCGTAATAGCAAGCTAATGTCGGGGTGATAACCGGTGGGGCAACTTGAGACAGGGGGTATGTAGATGTTTATGATTTGCAGATCGACATCTCCTGTACGGATGGTAATACCTTGGCTTTCTAAGATATCATCCGTTCCTTCGATGTCGGTATCAAATAGATGATACTGTACAGAGTTGTGCGTTATGAACGCTAGACCACCTCCCAGACCTCCTGTTACTCTATGACGGTCTTTCCGGTGAATGTTATATCCGCCATAGGTAATGAGGTCCGACCTTGGACTGAGCTTGGTTTCTTGGATTGCGGCAAGTTTTATGTCATATTGCGTCATCAAATTGGTTATCTCTGCGATCTTACCAGTTAATCCGTTACAGTTGTGCTGTAAGATTTGGAAGTGCGCCGGTGGGGTCGATGTCGAGTTAACCAAAGGCGTGAGAGACGGATGTGTTCGCCCAGGTGTTGGTAGGCGAAGACTAAGGCTGTGCCTCAGCCTAGTTAGCTGTGGACCTGGTGTAACCGGGTTGGCTGGCGTCGTAGGCTGAGGCGTGTTACAGCATGGTGCGATGAACGCATCCGTCCAAAGATTCCTGTTCGCGAGCCCAGAGCATAGATGCACGTGGCATTGGCCTAAGCAGTTATTGCATTTGACCGATGACGCGAGCGTGTATAATCTTTGCCGACAAACAGTACACGTCGAGACAGGTGCAAGAAGATGTTGATCCTGACTCACGTGTAAACGGGAGGGGGGGTGTAATAAAGAAACAGACAGAGACTGATGCTCGGAGTTGCTCATGTCTAAACTGCTCCGGTGGGAGCAAGAGTGTTGAGCTGCTGCGCGTGATGTTGACGCCATAAGGCACGAGCAACAGTCTGGAATTTGTGTGGCGGGTATAGCAGAAATGCTGCTAGTCGTTAAGACATTATTATTATTATTATTAGTATTGCTACTAGAAGGTGGCGGTAGGGGTGCGCTTGAACGGCGCTTACCGCGGGACGCCCGACGGCGCAAACAACAAGGGGCCACGAAAGTACTAAAGAAAGTACGGGGTCTGTGGATGTTAAGGTTAAGCCCTGAACATCCAGATTTATGGAGCCATCTCTTACACGAGAAGCATTGCACAGAATGCGACCGTTTAATATATATTTTTTTGCAACAGACACTGCATATCCATTCTTTTGGCACGGGGTTCGGCTCAACGCCCGCCCGTAACAAAAGAATATCTTGCAGCCCTGCTGCAAGGGGGGAGGATGATAGTTTCGGAATGGGACAAAACATACTAAACAGGGTTACATTGAAAGTGACAGTCCTTGGCCGAGGTAAAACCCCGGGTGGTTCCACTGCGCAGAGATCCATGGCGATGTCCTGGGTTTTCTGCTCTGAGAAGTGACTGTACATAGGGAACCGGACAATTGCCATCTCGTAGGACATCGCCGTGTTAAAGATACCAGTTGCTAATATGGAAAAATTACAGAACTCGAACTAGTTGAGGGCGTCTGGCTGATTGGTATTTGATTAGTATAAAACTAGTTAAGTTGACTGCAGGGTACATACATACATAGTGAGTTTAGATAGAAATATGTAAATGACAATAAAAAGTATCAAAACATGAATTCTGGCCATTAGAGCGCGGTTGGAGTTCAATTTTGTGGCATGAATGGCCATGCAACATGCATCTCTAATATATTTGACAACCTCATACACACACACTTGCACTTGTTGGAATTACTCTGAAAGCAATCTTGCAAATATGACATTGAGATGTATATTTTTGGTACATGACAGCTCGTCAGTTGCCGCCATCATGGCCCTTATAAAATTATCATTCAGTCTGTTTAGCTCTTTGTAAATTTATATCTAAAAACGGCGACATATGTATATTATATTGCTGCCAAGGAAGTCACACAGAACACAAACAGGCCGAGACTGTAAGTCGATTTCTTTACTTTTGATACAAAAATTATAATTTAAATTGACGCAAACGGTTCCAAAAAAACCGGCATTCAAATTTCGCTTCATTTCAGGTCTGTATTAAATGTTAAAGGCAGGCCTGCATAATATCGTTATTTTTAACAAAAAAGAGAAAAATATTTTGATTTCGAATAAATATTTTTTATTATGAACGTCAAATGTATAACAAAATTGAAAACGTTTCAGAAAAACCAAAATAATTTTTCAAACGGATTACTTTTCGTTAACAATCAAAAAAAAAAAATATTCATACAATTTTGTTTTTGCAGCAACAAAAAAATCAAGATAGAAAAAATATTGTTGCGGTTTTTTTTTTGTCATAATTTATAATATCGTCTTTTATTTGTTTAACGGTTGAGCTTTATACAATGGGTCGTAAGAGGGAAGGAGCTCTTATTAGGTCCTGTTTCGAATCAGCTCATGGTGTTTTCGAGTGCACAATTTGTAAGAGCACATTTTTAAGAGACCATTTGGGGAATTTTAAAAGCCATTTAAATAAAAAGCATAAACGTGCATTTGATATGCTTCAGCAGCAGGAAGAGAAACAGCAGATGCTAGAACGTGAGCTCGACAATGACCCAGCAAACAAAAAAATTAAAATTTCTCTCGAAATCAGTGAGAACGATGTACGCGATATATGTGCTAATTTTGTTGTGGAGTGCGGGGTAGATTTAACATTTTTTAATACTAACACTTATGAACGGTTATTTAATCCGATATGTGCGCAAATTAACATGTACAAAATAAATAGAAACAATATCGGAGATATTGTTACCTCAAAATATGCCAAAGAAGTGAGAAATTTAAAAGCTCTACTAGCCAACAAAATTATATCCCTTAAAATTGATACCTATAGACCAAGATCCCAGAGCCTAAAAGCGTCACTTATTTTATAATGGATGAAACCAATACCGATCGATAGTCCTCCCCGAATCTAGAAAGAATGTGAAAATTTTAAAGCTGTACCTATGACAAGGGCCTAGGAATCGGGGGTCAAAGTCGCCAAAAAATTACCCTAACTTCACTTATTTTATAATGGATGATTTTGACATATTTGACGTAGATTATCACCCCGCGTCAGTATCAAGTGTTGTTAGACCCGTACCAGTGACAAGGCTCCAGCCAGACACCCCCAGTTCGTGGATTTTCCTATGGAAATTTATTCTGTTTTACTAATTTCACGCATTTGGGCCACTTTGGCTGCTTTTAACTACCCAATAATTTCCCATTTTTTGTAGAACACCAACCTCAAGAAGTATCAGGAATTTTTAGACTTCGTCCCATGGAAAAAACTTCAGCCAGACACCTCGAAACTCGGGAAATTTCACTAATTTTTACTGCGCTTTCACATGTTTAAGCGGATTTGACCAACTTTGGCCTCTTTTAAAAAACAGATCTTTACACATGTGTCGTAAAATGCTACCCTTAAGTAGAAACAAGCATTTCTAGACATCATCCCATGGAAAAAACTTCAGCCAGACACCTGAAAGTTCGAGTACTTTTATTTTCCTATTAATTTGCTTTCTCTTGTTTGTCCCACTTTTACTAATTTTAAATGATAGATCTTTTCACATGTGTCGTAGGACACTACCCTTAAGTAGTTTCAGTAATTTTTAGACCTCGTCCCATGGCAAAAACTTCAGCCAGACACCTCAAAACTCGGGAAATTTCACTAATTTTTACTGCGCTTTCACCATGGCGGCCGCCGTGGTGTAGCGGTTAAGTGTTCGGCCTTCTACACCAAGTCGTGGCGGTTCGATGCCCGGCAAAAGTAACATCAAAAATTATTTAGAAAAAACGATTTTTCTAAACGGGGTCGCCCCTCGGAAGTAGTTTGGCAAACTCTCCGGGTGTATTTCTGCCATGAGAAGCTTCTCAGCAAAAAATTCATTTGCTTTGCAAGTGCCGTTCGGAGTCGGCAAAAAACTGTAGGTCCCGCCAACTTGTAGGAAAAACTCAAAAGCAACACACCACAAGTTGGAAAGAGAAGCTCGGCTAAAAATCTCGTTAGAGGTTATGATAACCTGTTGGTATATCGCCGCCATTAGTTTTCACATGTTTAAGTGGATTTGACAAACTTTGACTACTTTTAAATAGCAGATCTTCACACATGTGTCGTAAAATGCTATCCTTAAGTAGAATCAAGCATTTCCAGACATCATCCCATGGCAAAAACTTCAGCCAGACACCTGAAAGTTCGAGTACTTTTATTTTCCTATTAATTTGCTTTCTCTTGTTTGTCCCACTTTTACTAATTTTAAATGATAGATCTTTTCACATGTGTCGTAGGACACTACCCTTAAGAAGTTTCAGTCATTTCTATACTTCGCCCCATGGCAAAATCTTCAGCCAGACACCTCAAAGCTCGGGATTTTCACTAATTTTTACAAAGATTTCACTTGTTTCAGCAGGTTTCTCCAACTTTGTCCACGTTTAAACGGCGGATCTTTACACACGTGTCGTATAATACTACCCTCAAACAGTATCAGGCATTTCCGGACTTCATTCCACGGGGACTTTGCATCATTTTTAATGTGCTTTCACATGGTCAAATGGGTTTACTCAACTTTGGCTGCTTTTAAATGGCGGATCGTTACAAATGTATCGTATAACACTACTATTAACTAATATTAGGCATTTTTAGACTTCGCTCCATGACAAAAACTTCAGCCAGACACCTCAAAGCTGAGGAAATTTCATAATTCTTGCTGCGAATTCACATGTTTAACTGCGTTGCTCTAACTTTGGCTGCTTTTAAAGGGCAGATAATTTCACATGTGTCATAGAAGACCCCTTAAAGAAGTATCGGGTATTTTTATACTTCGCCCCATGTCAAAAACTACAGTCAGACACCTCAAAACTGAGGAATTTTCATAATTCTTACTGCGATTTCACAGGTTTAAGCGAGTTGGTCCAACTTTTGCTGTTCGTATTTTTAGACTTCATCCCATGGAAAAAACTGCAGCCAGACACCTCAAGGCTGAGGAATTTACATAGTTCTTACTGCTTGTTCACATGTTTAATCGGGTTGGTCCAACTGCGGCTGCTTTTAAAGAGCAGATCTTTTCACATGTGTCATAGAAGACCCCTTAACGAAGTATCGGGTATTTTTATACTTCGCCCCATGTGAAAAACTACAGTCAGACACCTCAAAACTGAGGAATTTTCATAATTCTTACTGCGATTTCACAGGTTTAAGCGAGTTGGTCCAACTTTTGCTGTTCGTAAAGGGCATATCTACACACATGTGTCATAGAAGACCACCTTAAAGAAGCATCGGGTATTTGTATACTTCGCCCCATGTCAAAAACTACAGCCAGACACCTCAAAACTGAGGAATTTTCATAATTCTTACTGCGATTTCACAGGTTTAAGCGAGTTGGTCCAACTTTTGCTTTTCGTATTTTTAGACTTCATCCCATGGAAAAAACTGCAGCCAGACACCTCAAGGCTGAGGAATTTTCATAGTTCTTACTGCTTGTTCACATGTTTAATCGGGTTGGTCCAACTGCGGCTGCTTTTAAAGAGCAGATCTTTTCACATGTGTCATAGAAGACCCCTTAACGAAGTATCGGGTATTTTTATACTTCGCCCCATGTCAAAAACTACAGCCAGACACCTCAAAACTGAGGAATTTTCATAATTCTTACTGCGATTTCACAGGTTTAAGCGAGTTCCCTGCAGCGAAACCTCAAACTAATCAGAAAAATACTAGTATACAACTATAATTTTCTGGCAGAACTCATACTAGTCAGGAAATATCCATTTTATACCAGTATACAAATAGAATTTTCCGGCTGAACCCATACTAGTCAGGAAATATCCATTCCATACTAGTATACAACTAGATTTTTCTGGATGAAATTATACCAATTGAAAAAAACAAAATTCATTCGTTTCGTTTTCTCTTATAATTCATAGATACTTTTTCGTGATAGGGTAAATACAAATAGCTTTCTTAAGAATAAACATATAGCTTTCTTAAGAATAAACATGAAAATAAAGTCAAATGTTAAAATAAAGGGTAAGCCAGGAAAATTCTGGTTGAAATCATACTAGTCCAGGTTAAAAGCCTTTTTGACTAGTATATTCCATACTGGTCCTTTTTGGACTAGTTAATTTTTTGGAAATTATACTAGTCCAGGATGAACTAGGATGGAACTGGTATCTTACAACTAGCATGAAACTGGTATTTCCTGACTAGTAAATAACTGGTATATTCTGGTCGAAATCTGACAATTTACATCTTGTAGGACATCAACACGTAAAAAATACCAGTTGCTTATATGGAAAAAAGACAGAACACCGGGCCCAACTAGTCAGTGTTCTGTCTTTGTTCCATATAAGCCCGGTGCCACAACTAGTTGTAAAGTAGTTTTCAACTAGTTGCTTTCGCTGCAGGGTAGCGACATAAGAGTGACACTGTCTGAAATGCAACAAATTCCACATCTGAACACTTTGTATGGGCTGAACTGTTCTAATTTGCTTGATCATGTCCTATGGAGAGATCAATTGCGAAAAAAAACTCGAGCTTTAAGGTGTTTGGATGTTGTTTTGGTCATGGGAAGATCTCCAAAAATGCCTGATACCACTTAAGAGTTGCGTTCTACGACACATGTGTAAATATTCGCCTTTTAAAAATAGTCAAAGTTGGACAAACCTGCTTAAACAATCGAAAGCACAGTAAGAATTATGAAAACTACCCAGATGTAAGGTGTCTGGTTAAAGGCGAAGTCTAAAAGTACCTGGTACCACGTAAGGGTGGTCCTCTATGTCACATTGAAAATATCTGCCCTTTAAAAGCAGCCAGAGGTAGACCAACCATCTCAAACATGTGAAAACGCAGTAAGAATTATAAAAATTTCTCAGTTTTGAGGCGTCTGGCTGTAGTTTTTGACATGGGGCAAAGTATAAAAAATACCCGATACTTCTTTAAGGTGGTCTTCTATGACACATGTGTGAAGATATGCCCTTTACGAACAGCAAAAGTTGGACCAACTCGCTTAAACCTGTGAAATCGCAGTAAGAATTATGAAAATTCCTCAGTTTTGAGGTGTCTGACTGTAGTTTTTGACATGGGGCGAAGTATAAAAATAGCCGATCCTTCTTTAAGGGGGTCTTCTATGACACATGTGAAAAGATCAGCTCTTTAAAAGCAGCCGAAGTTGGACGAACTCGCTTAAAACTTTGAAATCGCAGTAAGAATTATGAAAATTCCTCAGTTTTGAGGTGTCTGGCTGAAATTTTTGACATGGGGCAAAGTATAAAAAATACCCGATACTTCTTTAAGGTGGTCTTCTATGACACATGTGTGAAGATATGCCCTTTACGAACAGCAAAAGTTGGACCAACTCGCTTAAACCTGTGAAATCGCAGTAAGAATTATGAAAATTCCTCAGTTTTGAGGTGTCTGACTGTAGTTTTTGACATGAGGCGAAGTATAATAATAGCCGATCCTTCTTTAAGGGGGTCTTCTATGACACATGTGAAAAGATCTGCTCTTTAAAAGCAGCCGAAGTTGGACCAACCCGATTAAACATGTGAAAAAGCAGTAAGAACTATGAAAATTCCTCAGGCTTGAGGTGTCTGGCTGAAGTTTTTTCCATGGGATGAAGTATAAAAATGCCGGATACTACTTGGAGATAGTGTTCCTCGACACATGTGCAAAGATCTGCCTTTCAAAAACAGCCAAAGTTGGCCAAATTTGCTTAAACATGTGAAAGTGCAGTAAGAATTATAAAAATTCCTCAGTTTTGAGGTGTCTGGCTGAAGTTTTTGACATGGGGCGAAGTCAAAAAGTACCTGATACCACTTAAGGGTGGTCTTCTATGACACATGTGAAATTATCTGCCCTTTAAAAGCAGCCAAAGTTAGACCAACGCAGTTAAACATGTGAATTCGCAGCAAGAATTATGAAATTTCCTCAGCTTTGAGGTGTCTGGCTGAAGTTTTTGTCATGGGGCGAAGTCTCAAAATGCCTAATATTAGTTAATAGTAGTGTTATACGATACATTTGTAGCGATCCGCCATTTAAAAGCAGCCAAAGTTGGGTAAACCCATTTGACCATGTGAAAGCACAGTAAAAATGATGAAAAGTTCCCGTGCTTTGGGTTGTTTGGTTTAAGTTTTTTTCATGGAATGAAGTCCGGAAATGCCTGATACTGTTTAAGGGTAGTGTAATACGACACATGTGTAAAGATCCGCCGTTTAAACGTGGACAAAGTTGGAGAAACCTGCTGAAACAAGTGAAATCTCTGTAAAAATTAGTGAAAATCCCGAGCTTTGAGGTGTCTGGCTGAAGTTTTTGCCATGGGGCGAAGTCTAGAAATGACTGAAACTACTTAAGGGTAGTGTCCTACGAAACATCTGAAAAGATCAGTCGTTTAGAAGTTGTAAAAGTGGGACAAACAAGAGAAAGCAAATTAATAGGAAAATAAAAGTTCCCGAACTTTGAGGTGTCTGGCTGAAGTTTTTGCCATGGGATGATGTCTGGAAATGCTTGATTCTACTTAAGGGTAGCATTTTACGACACATGTGTGAAGATCTGCTATTTAAAAGTAGTCAAAGTTTGTCAAATCCACTTAAACATGTGAAAGCACAGTAAAAATTAGTGAAATTTCCCGAGTTTTGAAGTGTCTGGCTGAAGTTTTTGCCATGGGACGAGGTCTAAAAATTACTGAAACTACTTAAGGGTAGTGTCCTACGACACATGTGAAAAGATCTATCATTTAAAATTAGTAAAAGTGGGACAAACAAGAGAAAGCAAATTAATAGGAAAATAAAAGTTCTCGAACTTTCAGGTGTCTGGCTGAAGTTTTTTCCATGGGATCATGTCTGGAAATGCTTCATTCTACTTAAGGGTAGCATTTTACGACACATGTGTAAAGATCTGTTATTTAAAAGAGGCCAAAGTTGGTCAAATCCGCCTAAACATGTGAAAGCGCAGTAAAAATTAGTGAAATTTCCCGAGTTTTGAGGTGTCTGGCTGAAGTTTTTGCCATGGGACAAAGTCTAAAAATTCCTGATACTACTTTAGGGTAGTGTTCTACAAAAAATGGGAAAATATTGGGTAGTTAAAAGCAGCCAAAGTGGCCCAAATGCGTGAAATTAGTAAAACAGAATAAATTTCCATAGGAAAATCCACGAACTGGGGGTGTCTGGCTGGAGCCTTGTCACTGGTACGGGTCTAACAACACTTGATACTGACGCGGGGTGGTAATTTACGTCAAATATGTGAAATTCATCCATTATAAAATAAGTGAAGTTAGGGTCATTTTTTAGCGACTTTGACCCCCGTTTCCTAGGCCTTTGTCATAGGTACAGCTTTGAAATTTTCACATTCTTTCTAGATTCGGGGAGGACTATCGATCGGTATTGCTTTCATCCATTATAAAATAAGTGACGCTTTTAGGCTCTGGGATCTTGGTCTACTAGAAAATGGAAAGATATAAATCAAAACATTAGCTATCCAAAACTTTAAAGAAAAGCATACAGCGCCTAATTTAAAAGCATTTATTTTGCAAAGTCTGCAGAGGTATGTATGTACATATGTCAGTTATTGATATGCTCGCATATTTTTTTAATTTTTTAGTTGACAACTATTCGAATAGTTGTTTATTCCTATTGTCTTTGTTTGTATTCGAATAATAAATTTTATAATGTATAGGTTTTGGAGTCATTTTGGGACTGTTTTGTATGGTCCCAAAGAGACATCAAAGTGGCCCCAAAATGGTCTCGAATTGGCCCCAAAATAGTCTTGAAGTGATCCCATAGTAACCTAAAGCGACCGCAAGGGATCCCAAAGTTTTATACTTGCAAAAGACCCTTTATGACTTATACACAATAATCCACGCTGCACCTGCTACTCAAGTCAGCGTAGAACGCGCTTTCTCTGTATTAAAGTATATACTTAATGACTATAGGGCAACTTTAAATGACGAGGTCACTGAAGCAATTTTGATTTTACGGCTTAATTGCATATATTGAGTTCTTTTAGCATTTTAAGTGTTGGAATAATACATACATTTGAGATATGATATGTATTAAACTTTGTTAAATTATTCCGCTTTTCTTTGATATACTTACATATCATTTTTTAAATGAATATTTTTAAATATATGAATACGAAGCTGTCCCCTTTCAAAAATAAAAAGCTGATTTATATGCGCTTTAATAGTGCTTTTTTGAAAAGAATTAAATTAAATTGGGTAAATATCAAACTTACTTGAAATTATTTCCAACAGAAATGCTTGTTGGGTAATCTTTGAAACAACAAACCGAAATTTGTTTTGAGATTTCGTTTTGATATCAATGAAACAAAATCATTCCGTTTAATATTTTTTTGATATTTATTGAAAATAAATATTTTTTGCTTTTGCTTTCAGCGAAACAAAAAGGGTTTTAGTTATTTTTTTCATACTTTTAAAAACATTTTTTTTTTGTTTATTTCGTTGTGCACCCCTGGTTAAAGGCAGCTTATGTTAAAATGTAGACAGTTTTTTTTTTTTTTTGGTACATACCCAGCAGTGACACCTCAAACTAGTCAAACAAATTCCACTCCATACCACATAGTATACAATAGGGTGGGTCGATTTATTAACCGATACCGCGCCATCGATTTTTCGATAGGTTTTGGGTTCAGGAAAAAAAGTTCCACTACGCATACCCCACAAAATAATTTTCGAGCCTGCGAAATCTAATTTTTTTGAATTTTCTTCGACTTTGATTTTTAAGGTTTTTTTCATGACCTACTAAGCAAACGTTCATTTGATTTTAGAACTTTCATATATACCCTGTTCGACTCCAAAATGTCCGCTAAAAACGTTGACGATAACAGTTTTTTGAAAAAAAAAAAAACAATATTTTTTGGGTTTTGGGGGTGTTTTGGTCAAAAAATCGACCCTTTCGCTTCTCATTTTTTTCAGGTTTTTTTCAGCATACATGCAAACATGTTTTCGATGAAAACGAACTTCTCGCATATATCCTGTCCCACTCAAAATTATGCGCTAAAAAGGTTGGCGATAACAGATTTGAAAAAAAAAAAAATTGTTTTCGGGTTTTGGGACTTGTTTTGGTCGTAAACCCTACTTTTTCGATTTTTTATGCATTTCTTTTTCATTTTCAAGGCTCAAAATCATTTTTTATTTATTTCTTTCGGTGTCAATTGGCGTAGTCCCAAGCATTGTTAAATTATATAAGGTTAAGCAGATTTTGACATTTGCCAAGACATAGCTTCCTTATTAGAGTTGCATTTACGAAGGATGCAAAAAAGGGTAAAAAAAATACCCCCTTGAGGAAAATTGTAGTAGAAAAGGAAGGAACGCCATTCGCAAAATTTCACGTTTTTTTCCGGAAATCTGTCTTTTCAACATTTATTTTTTAAAATTATTAGGAAAATTAAATTAGTTTTAAATTTAACCGTAAAAGCATGCCCTTTTTGTGGGTAGCAGTAAACATGTACGAAAGAAGCTTATAAAACGGCAATGTTTATAATTAGATCCTTTTTTAATAACTTTCATCAATCGCCGGTATGAAAACCAATCTCTTAACGTCTGTGGCTGCGGTCTCACGAACTCGCCTCCGAGATCCAAAGGAGAAAAAAGCTGCACCTGAGCTTTAAGCAAAGGGAGCGACCGCGATGGCAACTACGGGTCCGGACTCCCAGGAGACATCTCCCCTCCGCTCTGCGTACTTGGAAAAACGTTTGGCCGCAAGGACCCTGAAGAAATATGAGGGAGTCTCGCAGCGACAGAGTTTCAGGAAGTCGGTGGAATTGGTGCAATCTCTGATACCGGATTTCCAAACCACTTACGCAAGAGATCGGACGTGGAGTTAAAACCTCACCCCGGGGTGGGCAAACCAAGCTTTGCCGAAGTAACTAAGGACAGGATCCTTATAGGCATTCTTGACCGAGGCAACGACCGTTTGGCCATCCACATAGACCAGTGGCGACACGTCCGTAACGAACTCGCTAACGCTCTTATTGACGTTTATTTGAAGACTCCGGGTGGTACAGCGGCGGTCACGGATGCGGGTTGGCACCAGGGACAGATTAAAATAGTCGCGTGTGACGACGCATGAACTGTTGCACTGTACAAGGCAGCAGCTGCAAGATTGGGTGAAATCTACAAATGTGCAAAAATCGAGGTCGTCGACTGGAATGACATTCCGGCTTGGCCAAGGGTAAGGGCATGGATTCCTGCCATCCCTGCAGAGCCTGAGAGAATTTTCACGATACTGTGGATAATGAACCCGTCCCTTCCGACGCAGGACTGAAGTGTCACTTTGGTCGGGGATGCGGTAGCGCCTGATAGACAAGTGGTCTTCTCCATGAATAAGGAGGCACTCGAGCCCCTTAAAAGTTACAATGGACTAGTGCATTAGAGTGTAAGTCAGATCGTTATCCACGTAAACCGTGGCTATGCAGAGCGCGTTGCCATCTCCGCTGCAACGGGGGACTCGGATATCGAAGAACTGCAATAGGAAG